>SRPZ01000082.1:0-103172 GCA_018360255.1 Claviceps maximensis
TAAAGAGCCTTATTTAAAGGCTTATTAGGTTATTTATAGTAATTAGTATAATAAAGTCTTTAAAGCTAAAGACCTTTATACTATAGTAGCCTATTTAGTCTCTCTATATATATTTTATATAATAATTACTATTTTTAATCTTAATTAGTAATAGTATAATACTATTAATGCTTTTCTAAATGCTAAGGTATAAACTAAGGTTTTTATATACTAGCCTTATAGCTATAATAATAGTATAAAAAAAGTATACTGCTTTAATTATATGCTTTATAGCCTTCTAATATTACCTCTTTAGTAGCTTAATAATATTATAGCTAAGCTTAAAAAGTATAGCTTTAAAAGACTCTTTAGTAAGTTATATATTTTTACTTATAAAGACTATATTTTTCTACTTCTTTATATTAATAATATTATTATAGCTACCCTATCTAATACTACTATTACTACTATAATTAACTTACTAAAATTATAATATAAGCTTAAGTAGCTAGGTATAGTTTATATATTCCTTAGTATATAATTTTTATAGAATTATAATTACTAGACTATATTTCTATATTAAAAGAAGTATATAAAGTCTATCCTTAACTAATTTTAGACCTTAAACCTCTTACTAATATATATATTATAGCTATTATAAGTAGAAATTTCTATAAATTAAAAGAACTTTATAACTATTAGAAATATTACTAATTAGTAATATAAGATTAAGTGCTTTAATTAGCTTTCTATATATATAAGGCCTAATATTATATTTATAGTAAATAAGCTTAGTATAGTAAATTTAGCGCTAAAGTAAATTTATTAAAATCTTTAAAAGTATCTTTAGTAATACCTTTAGAGAATAAAAAATCTTAGTATTATTCTTAGTAGTAAACCTACTATAGGTACTAAAGATAGAATTCTTTATATTTATAGCTATAGTAATACCTCTTATAGTAATAACCTTATAATAAGGCATTTTACTACTAGTTATATTATTATACTTAATAGTAATACTATTCTTTAGTTTTTAAAAAGGCAGACTTTTATAGCTTTAAGCACTATAAAGGCTAAATTTATTAATTTAATGCTTATAGCTCTTTTTATAGTATAGGTTTTATAACTTATTAAAGACTTTAGCTTTAACTAAAGTTACTTACTATTACTATTTATAAATAGCTAAAATACTTAAGTAAATATAATTAATAAGAGATATTATAGCTATACTTACTATATTAATCTATATTATAAATAAATTACTTAAAGAGTTAAGAATAGCCTTTTTTACCTTAAATAAATTAAAACTAATTAAATAATTATAAATAGCTTTATAAAGGGTTTTAAATATAAAAAGTATATTAACTTTATATAGATATTATAAATAATTCTAAAGTTAGCATTTATTATAGGCCTTAATGCCTAATATTCTTTATAGATTATTTAATTAGATATTTTTCTATATAGTTTATATATTATTTTCCCTTTTTATAGTATTAACTATAGATATTAGTTATTTTTTTCTCTCTTAATATATTTAGAGTATAACCTCCTATAAGCTATATTTTTTAGATTTTTAATATATTCTTTAAGCCTTATTTTTTAGGCTAGTTTTATATATTTTCTTATACTTTTATATAATTAGATATTATATATACTTTATATAGGCTAGTTATTTAGCTATAGGGGTAGTGTTATATACTATAGACCTCCTTAGGTCTTCCTTATTAGTATAGTGCCCTATATCTAGCCTTATATCTTAGGCATCCCGCTAGAGATCCCCACTATATACATTTTAGGTAGCAGGAGCATCCATCGTTAGATAGCGAATACATTATGCACCATTACTAGATGTAACATCAATGAACATGGATTTCGCCGAATCGCTGTCCTGCCCTCCCGGCTGAAGCACTGTATTCCGGTATTGAAATGTCGCCGTGCTGCATTTGCCTACTGCTACAAACTCCTCGGCGCCGCGCACCAGATCCCGAAGCTGGTTCATCATTAGCGGCGGATTGTCCTTGTGATCTCGCACCAGCATCTCCGGATGGCTTGCCGGCGGATGGCGTATGGATACCGGCCACTGTGCCGAGTTAACGATCGGCTATTAGAACAGCCACGATGGGCACCAGACAGAAGCGTCTTGCCATTTCGGCATAGACTCGGGTTGTGTTGCTGGAACCATGGCGTCGAGGAGAGTTTCGCGCACGCGCATCTCGGCCTCAATGACCTCTATGTCGACGTCGAACTCGGTGCGTTCGAAGACGCAATCTCGGCCGTTCCAGAGGCAGCGGTCTGCGGCACGATTGATGTAGGTCGGATTCTTGAGATCATCAGTCAAGGTGGTTTGCAGCCTGTGAGTCGGGTCGTGGCCGTTTACAGAAACTTCCAAATAGGTACGTCGACTTTGTCGTCTGGCCGGAGTCATAGGATGGTATTCCATGGAGCCCTTTTTGATGTGCTGTGTGAGATTGAGGAATGTGCTCTGTCGGCGACAGCCATTGTTTCTCTCTGGTGTCTCTCTTGACCTGCAGACAGTACCAGCAGCGATTCGCTAAATCGTAGCCTGGTACAGAGCATCGAACACCGTGGCTTATGCAGTTGCTATATATCTCAACTTCAGGGTCGTGTCAGGCCCGATTTGGTTCCATGGCAATGCAATACTCGTGAAGACGACTGTTCAAGGTTCGTCGTCGTTATTTGCTGGTATGTATGTGCATGTGAACATGGGGCGTATCGAAATTAGCAACCGGCTCTGATGGCTTCGAATTACGGGTTTGGTCACTTGGCCAACGTTCAACAAGTTGAGAGACTGCACAATCGTGGTCGATCCACGTTGTCTCAGAACAGCAACAGCAGGTAAACAGTTCCAGACCGTTTGACCGCCGCCACTAGAGGAACGAAGCTGAGGACTCACGGCATGAAGGACACTAATTAGTGCGTTGGAATCGGACCTTTTTCTTGTATCTGAGCGGCACGGGTTAAGCGACCCCCAGATTGGACTGTCGTTCACCACGACATTTCAAAGCATCGATGTGGCGACAGGTCGTTAGGGCCCAGCCGGTTCTCTTTTTCTCAAGTTGTGGGGATAGTCCAACGAACTCGGATTCTGTGAGACTCCTGCTCTCAGCTTCTGCCGCTGCCGCTGGCCAGCTCAAACTCGGCACACGAAGAAGCACCCGACTTCCCGTCTTGGACACCTCGTGGAAATTAAGTGCTAGCTGATGGCTGCGGCTGCGCTATTCGAGACGATAACGGCTACGCCAGCGCTAGCCTCGGGCTCAAATACAACCAGCTTGATAGATTGTGTTACGTCAACGATCGTCATCCACGCCCATATGCTGCGGGAGGCGCTCCGGAACGGTACATGTTCTGCTCATCTGCTGTTCCATAGACACATTGCCAAGATTTTTGTATGATGAGTTGCTTTTGTTCAAACGTCTTGCGTTTGAAGAGAGGCAGCGAGACATAGACAGAGAGACGAGGAGAACGAAGAAAGAGAAAAGTCAAGAACAATAAAAGGAGCAAGACAATCGCTCGTCATGGCTTCCAACGCGACATGTGGCGCGATGGCCTCACTATACACCCTCTCAACACACACACAAACGTCATGGCATCTCGCCGTTTCTCTGTTTATACTGTACCCAATTCTATGCTCCATCTTCCGCTTTCGACGGCTGAAGGAACGGCGCCGTGCGCTTGGGTTCACGGATCGGCAGTCGTTGGCCACCATGACAAGCGTACAAGCGCAGTCCATTATCAGGGACTTGAGCGAGTTGGAGTTTCCTTTTCTGTTTCGCAAGTCTTTGCAATTTGCGCTGTTCAAAGTGAGTGGGCTAAACAGATTTACACATACGCTACATGAGCTGGGTTTTTTTTTTTAAGAGTTGACCAGTTGACACCCCTGGGCAGACATATGGCATCCCAACCATCTCCGGCGTACTCGCCTCGACAAGCCTATTTAGCGACCCAAAAACCGCCAGCAAGCGCTTTGAAGACACAACCGTTCTCATCGGCGAATTCATCGCCCATCCTCCTGATAATCAACGCACGCATCAGGCCATAGGGCGCATCAACTCCATCCACAGCCCCTACATCAAGGCCGGCAAGATCTCCAATCAAGACCTCCTGTATACCCTCAGCGTGTTCATCACCGAGCCCATCGTGTGGATCAACAGGTGGGAATGGCGACAACTGACCGATATGGAAATATGCGCGCAGGGTGCATTTTGGAAATCCATCGGCGATGCAATGGACATCAAGTATACGGGACTTTTGAAGCGGGACTCGTGGAGGGATGGCATCGAGTTCGTCGAGGACATTTCCTTATGGGCGCGGCAGTACGAGAGGGAGTTTATGGTTCCGGCCGCGACGAATAAGCAGACGGGGGATGAGCTTATGAGAATGTTGCTGTATTGTGTTCCGCGGTGGGCTCTGCCATTTGCCAATCATGTGATTGGCGTTATTATGGGCGAGCATCTTCGAAATGCCATGATGTGAGTTGTTTTTGTTGTAGCTGCGTCCCTTTCAGAAATGAATCGAAATGAGAAAAGGAAAAGAATGAAGGAGAGAAATTACAACGATATTGTGGATTCGTACTCACACACAAATCGGCAGCTATCCCAAACCGCCTCCTAGTGTGGAGAAAATCGTCAATCTCAGTTTCTGGTTCCGCGGCTTTCTTGTACGCCATTTCTGCCTACCGCGCTTTTCACGCAGAGCCGAATTTTCGGACAGGGATCCCAGGACCGGTCGTTACTACCATTATATCTATCTCCTCCACCCGTACTATGTCCGACCGACGTTCGGAAACAGATGGGGCCCGCAAGCATGGCTGACTTGGGCTTTGGGTGGCACTGTTCCCGGCGGGAGGGATGGTTCAAAGTACAGTCCGGAAGGCTATCACTTCGAGGAGGTCGGTCCGAAGAAGAATACACCCTTTGATAGAGAGAAGCTGAAAGAGTGGGAAGGTCAAGTCGAAAGGACAATTCCGGTGGGCTGTCCATTTGCATTTGGTTGATGAGGCGGTGTATCGTCCATCATACGAGCATACGACGGCTGATGATGGCGTGCGGAATTGGAAATTACGACAGACGTATGATCAAAGACGTGAAAACCGACCGTTAATATAATGATTGTCGTGCTGTGAAAACAACTATTCCTTTGACATCGTGCTTGTAAATGTTGATATCATAGTGTTCATTAAAGCAACCCTTCACTTGAAGACGAAACACATTGATGGGTTAGTTCCGTTTCGCCAAGCTTATATACGAGTTTTTCTTTGTCTTTTTTTTCTTTTTTCTTTCTTTTTTTCTGTATATTTCTAGCTGTCGTGTCCTTTGTGGATTTTCGCAGTGAATGCATCAGTTCAGCCCGTCTCTCGCAAAATCGTAAAGAGGCTGGGGATGGGCAACGAGAGCCATGGCGTCAATTTGATACTATGGCATACATCGGAGCGGCACTCGGACCTGATCACGAAATGGAACAAACCTGACGTTTTGAGACTGTCGGCAAGTGGCAACGCGAGGGATGTTACCGCGTAGCGTGTATCGTCAGCATACCGTGTGACGGTCCGTCGTCAAGGCGTGACGTGGCTGTGATTTCAAAGGACGGGCGCGCAATATACATGTATATCGTATATCAATGTCCCACCAGATTGTATTGAACACATGCACATAGGTGTGTAGGTATGTGCACTAATGCATGCACAATCGATGCAGCTGCAAGATGAGTGCAACACCCCGCCATCAGCCCTTTGGATCAGCCAGATACACGCCAAGTCGACAAGGCCTGGTTCGAACCGATGGACGTGTCGTTTGTTTCGCGACGCAGTGACAGCTTGTTGAGGTCAATTTGTGGGTGCTGCTGCGTAGGTGCCATCAGACATCCTCATGTGTCAGGACAGGCAGGGAATGGTTATGTTTGGAAGTTGGGGATTCACGGAATTCGCCCCGTGAGGTTCTCCAAATACTGCTCCCTAGTAGCCGCCACGTGCAGTCTGCGGACCATCGGCGAATTGCAGAATTCGCCAATGAGAGGGCAGACAGGCGGGCAGGCGAGCCCCACAAGTGACCGCCATTATTGAAGCAAGTTGAAGTTGACGTTTGAAGGCGGCTTTGCTGCACCACCACATGCACATCGTGCCAGTCTTCATTTGCACAGAATTCAGAGCTGCTGCCGACCTCACACGACTGCGACTACGACCACGACCGCGTGCATTCAAAGCCCCGGCCGCAATCTGCCTCGACTCTTGAGGGCTCTCAGCCCCATATCACCGAATGTCTGGGTATCTTGTCTAGCAGTGCCCTCTTGCGAATGGATTCCGCTCGCCAGTCATGGACATGGACACGGCATCGAAACCAGTGAGGGCAGCGAGGACAACGATGACGCCCCCCGAGTCCGCTCCCACTTCCGCTCATCAAGCTCGAGTCCAAGCTCAAAGTCATCCATCCTCGGGCCGCGATCCATCGCAATCTCGTCCAACCCCCGAACCCGTTGGCAATTTCTCGCCCACTCATCAACCAAAGAAATCATCATCGACTTGCTTCACCTGCCGGTGTCGCAAAGTTCGCTGCAATGGAAGCCGTCCAGTCTGTTCCAGCTGCCAGAGGCTCGGCTTTCCCTGTTCATACGATGACTCCGATGCCGATAGCTGGTCCACGGCATTCCCACGTCGGAGAGTGAAGCAGGCGTGTTTGAGCTGTCACAGCCGCAAAGCCCGCTGCTCTGGCCACATGCCAGCTTGTGATAGATGTCGCGTGCAAGGCATTGATTGCACCTACCGTCCGGGTAAACGAGTCAAGGGGCCGACAGGTCGTGGCAATACTCACCGGGCTCAGAGTCCTCGCAGTCGCGAGGGGGGTGAGGATGGATATCGCCACAAGGATGCCGCTGATCACGACAAAGCGGTGGATAATGACACTCCTCCAACTGATCCGGAAAACACGCCTAGCACGTTCAATCACGATACGTAAGCTGCTTCTTTTGTCCTTGCTCTCCCACACATTCTTTTCTCTGTCCTTTCCTCCCTTTTTTTCTTCCTTGCCAGAGTAACAATTCTGATTCAATATACCGATGTGATTGCAGCTCAGGGACAGAGTCGTTCCTCGATTCTGTGATTGGCCGCACTTTTGACCAATTTTTTCTCCATGTCCATCACATTCCCATGTACTCTTTCCTGCACCGAGCATCGTTAATGGAGCAGCACAATGCTGGAAAAGTCGACAAGGCTTTGCTTCTGGCGCTCATTGGCATTACGTCTTGCCTTACGGATATGGGTCACGGCGTGCGCGAGTATGGTGACCGTTGTATCGATCGAGCCGAGAGCTTGATTTTCTCGGACTACTCACGACCGTCGACGTTCAAGGTGCAGGCCCTTGTTCTCATGATCAAACACAGGATACTTTCCAACAAATATCCCAGTGCCTTCATGCTCCTTAGCGTGGCTTCAAGATTCGCCGCTGCTCTTCGCCTTAACCACAATAGTCCCAACCTGTGTTTTCTGGCACAAGAGTCTCGACGACGACTAATGTGGTCATTATACTGCATCGACACGGGCATTGCCGCCGGTTATCGCGACTTTGCGCTTTGGCGTGCAGAAAGGATCTTTGTCAGCCTGCCTTGCAACGAAAGAAATTTCGAATTCGATCTACCACAGCCTGCCGAGATGCTGAATCCTGACCGTGACAGGTCAAACGTTCCGCTGTCTGAGGATGTGGGTAGTCTAGCCATTCACATCCGCATTCTTCATCTGCGCCAAAAAATCATCGAGTTCACCAAGGATGTACTTGTCAGCCGAACAATCTCGGACACGTCAGGCCTACAAGAGCCCATTCTGGCCCTGCACAAGCAGTTGGACGATTTCGCTGGCAGGCTGCCCGCCTCTTTTCAATTCTCGGAAAGTTCGCTCCGACTCCGCGCCTATTCCCCTCGCATCTGTGTCTTCGTCATGATCCACATTTGGTGGCATCAGTGCCACTGTGATTTGTATCGCATGACCATGGCCGGGTTTCGCGAGGCCCTGCCCGAAGCGACTCTTCTCTGTCTGGATCCAGCATTCCTTGCACACTGCCAGCGTCAATGCGTTGATCACTCGCTGGCCATGGCCAACATCTTTGCCTCCATGCAGAAACTCGGAGCGAAACCAGTGGCAGATTTGGACCTCGCCCTGTGTGCCTACCAGTGTGCTCGCATGCTCAAATACGCCCTGCACGGCGGGGGAGAAAAGTTTGGTCTGACACTCGACTCTGTCACGGAAAAGGCCAAGGTCTGTCTGCAGGCCATCAAGCAGTGCTGCATGGGGCCAGCAGCTGGCGCCATTCGATCCGATCTGGAAAGGCTGATCAGCCAAGGTCTCGGCTCGGATGTATCATCATCATCACCACACGAAACCTCACTCGATGCCAACCGGTCCAACCATGCTGCCGAACCCGACATGCCCTCAAGGCATCCTGTGCTAGGAAACATAGAAGTCACAGAAGACCCGACTGTGATCTCTACTCTGTCGTCTTCCACGCCGCGCACCGAACCTAGCATGAACCCGCGGAAGTCGCTTTTGGGGCCCTCTCCGATCACAAGCAATGGCATGCAGACATCACTGTCTGTTGCCCAAACGACCCAACTTGCAACGCCCACGCCTGGCATCTGGAGCACCAACACATCGCCATCTCACGAACTGAACAGCGCCTACGAAGGCGCTCTGGATGGTTTCGACCAAGACAACGGCCTTGCTCACGCCATGGGCGTCGAGCTTACTCCGTGGAACTGGAGCAGTGACTTGCAATGGCCGGATTTTCTGAACAACAGTATTGGAGTGTGACATGAACTGCGCAACTAAGTGTAGTGGATGCGTAATGCGTACGGTGATGAAACTATATACCCAATACATGCCTGAATAAATGCATGAAAATGAATCCGATATAATCAAAATACATCTAATTTGTAAGAGAGTACATCTGATATGATTGGAAATGAACCTAATGTAATTGGAATCAACATGTATATAAAGGATTTACGGAAATGAAAATATTTTGGGCTTGCTTTAGGGGAACGGAAGGTATCTTAATCGTAGTGCTTATGTTTATGGAACTTTTTCTTCTAAAGAGCTTTACCCTATAATATTGTTTCTTATCATTTGTTTCCATTTTTTTATCGTTCTACCTTTATTTCTTATTGTCTCCCGTTTATAATTCTTTTTTGCATAAAAAAAAAAGAGAGACCGCGCATCAGCTACCAATATAGCGCCGAAGCCAAGTCTGCAGTCTCATCACCACGGGGCACGCCAATGCGGCCTCGACAGTCTGCTTCTGAATTCCGGTATCGGGAGCAAGAAGAAGAGGGACCGACCGACCGAGGGTGATGCAATTTTCCGATGCAAAGTTCCGCCGGACGAAGCGGAACCGTGGACGCGCAAGCCTCCAGATAATTCCATGTCCGACGTTCTGAATCAGGGGTGCGCGGCGACCCGCTTTGAAACTCTTGGAGGAAAAAAAAAAAAGAAAAAAAAAAAAATATGTGGCCGTGCTGCGCGACTTTGACATGGGCATACAATACCCAATTGGTCAGAGGGGAATAGAGTACGATTTAACCATAAAAGACTAAAACTTAAAATTAACAACATATCTTGCACAAAAATGGATATGATCATACCACACTAATTAGTGCATGAGACCCCCCTATATGCTATGCAACAACATACAGACCCCTGGTATAGATGAACGTGGGTCAAAGCGCACGTTTTACTTGTATGCACATGCAATCATTTGTGTGTGTGTGTGTGTGTGTGTGTGTTTTTGTGGCTTTAATACTTGAGACTCTATATCAGTGATATAGGAATTCGAGCCGCGTACGGAATTAGAAGCCGCGGCTGGGAAGGGAACGGGTTGTGAACGGCCTCCACCGCTTCACTGAGAACTTTCTATCAGCTGTATTGGGGTGCCTTGTCAAGGGTTCACATGCAGGGCGGCTTCACTACGAATCTTTTCTCGTTCTCTTAATTCATAAAAAATGGGGGGGAAGGCAAAAAAAGTAAAAAAAAAAAAAAAAAAAGTCTTATAGCAAGGATAATATGAAACACGGCAAATTAGACGCCCTGCATATGTATATACATATGTACATGCGTCACAGAATCTTCCATGCTATATAACACTACACTGCTATGGGGATCTGATAAGATCTTTGTTTCACGAAAATGATGACCCGTTGTGGTCGCTCCCATGAGCCGTACGATTCGTTTAGATAAGCGTTACTTATGGCCTTTTAATATGTTATTTCAAAAAGTGAATAGTAAAATGCCTCTTTTGGAGTTAATTGTATAATTCCGCAAGCGAACTTGCAGGCAGATAGACGTTCAATCACCTAGGAACAAGGACGTATCTTTTTTTCCCCCTCTTTAAGCATAACTCGTTCTGGTAGTACCGCGCCTTGTGTAATTGGACACTCCAGTGAACACGATTTTCCATGTGCAAACGAGAACGCACGCACTCAGTTTATGCAATCTGTAATTCTGCAAAGTTTCAAAGAGGAAACTCTATTATAAACAAGTACTCGAACCAATGATGGTGATACGAAAATTGAAACCGTTATTTATACAGCACGCGATCTACACGTCTAGTATGATATATATACACACACACACACACACACAAGTCTCGCTCAACGAGTCCTCTTATTTCCCATTGCACCTGTACAAAACCCATCAAAGTCAGCACATGAACCCACGGGTCTCCCACCGGGAAAATGCTGTAGATGGTGAAAGGTCTGTGGACTTACGGGTGGCGAGAGTTGCCAGTGGTCTGGCTAATGCACTCAGGGCCCCACCAACCACGGCCGTTGCAGTGGGAAGGACAGCTCCCAGGACCGGCAGAAGAGTCAACGACCTATACGAGGGGGAGACGCACCGGTTAGTGATCATGATGGGTAGTTCCTCTTATAGACGGAGATACTGGGTAGTTGAGTGGTTGTAAATGGGAAGAGGGGAGAGGGGAGAGGAGAGAGGTGGTCTCTTACACAGCAGTGCGATCCGTCGGAGTACTTGCACTGATACCAGCCACTGCAGGCCTCAGAGGCAGAGATGAGGGCCAGAACGCCAGCGAGAATGGAGGTGATGCGGACCATTTTGAATATGCTGTTTTGTTCGGAATGGGAGGAGGAGGTAGAGTATGAGATGAGACAAGTAAGAGTGTCGACAGAGAGCAAGAAGCTGGATGGCTGAAGAGGCAAGAGGTGTTTTGATGGTGGGGGAACTGATGATCAAAAAAGTTGATGATGAGAGAACAATGGCGCTTTTATATTCGCCATTGGGTGATGCTGGCCTCTTTTCTTTGGATACATCTTACGATACTTGGTCATCGCGTGAAGCATGTGGCATGGTTTGACTCCAGTTGCCAAGAGGCTTCTAGGTACTAAGCGAATCCCAGAATACCAGGAAGATGCCTCAGTGCCAAGACGCCACGCGAGTCTCCAAACATGCATGTCGATGCTTCTACTCGTCGCGTTTATGTGTAAAAGATGGGCCCGCGAGAGTCGAGCGTTGCCGAAGTCGGGGACGAGTGTAGACATGCAACAACGCCATTGGGTGCACCTGTTTTTTTAATTACATAAAGATACGTGAATGCGATTGTTTACGGGACCACGGGACCATTTTTTTTTTATCTTTCTCTCTTTAATTTGACTTTTTTTTTTTTTTTTTTTTTTTTTTTTTTTTTTTTGCAACTCAAACTCCTTTTTTCTTTTTCTATAATCTATCATCCTTTGCGTAATTGCACACTATTTATTCATATAAACGCTTCTTATCTTTACATCAATAGTAATATAAAAAAACACATTAAAAAAAAACTCGTCAACTCTATCAATCGCAGTTGGAACCAAATCGCGAACCCGGTTCGCGTAACCCATACTCAAAACCTGAAAACCTTTGACACGCCCTGCTGCTAAGAGCCGACTTGTGTTTCACGACCCACCACCGGCACCCGTCAAAAAACCGAACCTGGGGATAAGTGCACGCTAGGAGCCTTGTTTATTTTGATTATGCTTATATGGAAGAGAGATGCGTTTGACAGGGAATGATTTCCCGTCTGCTGCATCGGGCAGGGGGTTTCCTCTCCAGGGACGGCGTGTGTGTGTGCGGGCACGTGCGTCCAGAAATCAGATGCCAAGAAGTAAAGGAGTCAGGCGTCATGGGCCATGAGTCAGGATGGTTGGCTTCTGTTGGTGAAGAATAAAAAACATGGAGATTCAAGGGATGAGCATGCAATGAATGATTTTGCACCGCCTACATGCCCGGCCGCGCGCGTGATGTGCGCCACGCCCCCGCTACTTAGCACCCTGGTACGCGTAGTCGTAGCTAAAAGAGCTAATGGGGGTGTTTAACTACCTAGTTAGGTAACTTGAACTTATGTACGTAGTCTGGATAGCGTGGAACCCCCTCATGAGCTTCCCCGGACTTCCCCAGGGTAGAGGTGAAAAATCATTCAGGCATCATATAGTATGTAGTAGAATCGGATAGAACTTTAGTCGGACTTTGAAGCCCTCGATTGTGTTGCACCTTTACTTGAAGGGACTGGACCGAAGACAATACACAATACACAATGCAGGAGAGTCTTAATAACTGAGGCAAATGGACTCTGTTGACATTGATATTCAATATAATTATGGAAGCACAGAAACACAACATGCTTGCTCAGATCATGGTTGCGCTACTTGGCCAACTACGCGTTCGAAGATATGAGAGTTGTCAGTCTGCTGTGCAAGTCCCACCGTATTTGCTCTGTTGGCTAGCTCTCTTCGTCTGCAGCTGGCCAAAAAACCCAGAGTATCACCATGAAAGACTTGATCGCAGCCGCAGCCCAGAGCACGCCCTGAATGCCAAACGAGCTGTGAGACAGCAAGCCCCCTATGACAGCTCCCGTCAGCAACATTGCTGGCGCAGTTGCCCTTCGATTCCTCTCCGAGTTGTCACGTTTGAACAGATCCTGATCCGAGAACAAATCACAGTAGACGCTCGTCAAGACAACACTCGTCAGGGCGTTGTATTTCAAAGCTCGAGAAGCCACCGCCTGTCCACAGGACTGAAATGCAACAAGAGCCACAGGTAGTAGTACGAACCAGTCCATGGCGGTTTCATTCTCGGGCGTTGGCTCCACTGTGACAATGATTGCTGCGATCATGATCAGCATCGCCTGAGCGGTAAAGGAGGCGCACAAGACCCAGCGCCGCTTGGGGGAGAAGACCCGGTGAAAGCGTGCGAAGAAAAACGAGCCGACGCAAAAGCAGAGCAGTGAGATACCCGATTTGTATAGACGTGGAGTGATGGGAGGGTAGACGAATGAAGCAAGACCCAGGCCAACATAGACCGTGTTTCCTAAAAGTTATGGTCAATGAATTGCCGATTCGACGAGCAAAAGACGACCAAGTCTTTTACTTGGCTCCAACTGAGAGCATGGCGAAGAAGAGAAGGGGACAAAAAAAGAGGGCCAACTTGCTCACCAGTTTGCATGGAAACGAAAGACCCCCAAACTTGTATCGATGCACTGTCTAACAGGCCCGTGACGACATAGCAGAGCAACAAAACTAGGTCCGCGTGAGATCGCGACACCTTGACCGTCATATGCTTTCGACATCTGGCCAATCGAGAATGTGAGTCTACTTTGCGGCCCAGGAGAGGTTGTTGCTCGTGATCGCCGTGCGTGCGATTGGCTTCTTGACTAGCTTGGCAGCCATTTGTGGTCGTGCCGCATTCTCCCATCTTGCAGACAGAAAATTGATGCCAAATGGTGGATTTCCTGTATTTGGTTGAAGAGTCGTGAGCCGGCAGCTAATAGTGAGGTGTTTGCAGTTTCAAGCGACAGGAAATGGTCGAGATGCGCACACGGGCGGTGAAAAGTGGGAGGTTGGTTCTTGAAAGACAGGGGAACGTTGTTTCTCCCGCGCCGACGACATCCCATTTCCGAATCCTTGATCTTCTTCAGAAGACTTCGAGGTTCGGCCATTTTCTGTACGTACCTGCTACTGTTAGGCCGCCCAGCGTGCATGTTTCTCAGTTAGAGCGCGACCGGCATGAGTGGTGGGGTGCCAGCCAGAGAGTACGAAGCAGGCCAGACTGCTATGGCTGGTGGACTCTGCATATTTTGCCGTTTGCATTTGGGAGCGACATCTTTTTTGTGGAAGGCCCAGCATTCCCCAGCACAATGACAGGACAATGTGTCGAGTATTCAGAGATGAGAAGTCGAGGTTGCACGGCCTGGCTCAAGATAACATTACATGACTGGTCTGGTCCGGGGGTGGTCTGGTCTGTCTCTGGCACGTACTGGAAAAACTTTCCGAGGAAGATTGGTTGGCCCCGGGGAAGGAAGGTGCTTGCTTGTTGGCGGGCGATCGCTCGTGGATCAGGCCCTAAGTAGTAAGAAGGCAGGAGCGACATGGGGCCTCAACATACCAGACATTTGAATCCAGTCAGCTCTTGCCTCCCCGGCCAGTTTCGAAGCCTCACACGAACTAGATTCATTCATTCGAGCCCGCCATCGGCTGCCTGACCCCGTTGAGTTGCTGGGAGCTTTCGGAATCCACGGTGCTCCCCGCTCCCCGCACCTCGCACCTCGCACCAGACATGCTCAGCGCGGCAGAAGTTCTGGGCTCATCCAGGTCACCCCATCAATTAATTGCAGAAACTTCATTGGCGCCAATTGTTTGAGCGTCTGGCACGACCAGACATAATGTTCTATCAAGGACAAGCACTAAGCGGAAGGAGCTCGGACCTGGCTCGGCAAATAACCTTCGGCCTGCTAGGAACAACAAAACGGAACACTGGGCAAAGACAAAACCAGCCGACGTTCAAAAACTAACGACCGACTAGGTATTTCCCTCGGTAGGTATCTAGACTCCAGAAAATCGAGTTGGATGCTTTCGGTACAGACATTGCCCTGGCACAGACATTGCTCTGGCACAGACTCGCATTCCCGATCGGTTGGACGGCAATTGCGACGGTTCTGTCTGCGGCCATGACCTTTTGGGAACGCCATCTCGGCTGAGTGGTGAGTGTCTGGCTGGCCACGGCATTACGTTGATGTGTTAGCATTTGGATAAGGGCCCTTTTAAAGTGGCGTCGCGTCCATGACACACTTGTATCACCAGACGCCAGTTTCTCGCCATCGTCGTTGATTTCTCTCTGACTTGCTTACTGTACTCTTTTCTCCCTCGGTATTCATCAAGTCGAATTGGAAACCCCTGCATTCTTCTCAATTTGGTTGCAAGGGAAAGGGTATTTATCGTCTACACGACGAATTGGTGGTTTGATTAATGCGCGAAGCTTTATCATTCACCATTAAGCTCTCCAAGTACTTCTCATACTCACGGCTCAAATCACACAAGGATGAGGCTCTACGCAACTGGAATTCTTCTTGTTGGAGGTCTAGCCAGTATATGTGTTGCCCTACCTCACCACGATGCACCTCATCAGCGACTCGCCCGAGGCCTCGAACTTACGGGCAAGTTTGCCAAGAAGGAGCCTTACACACCGGGCCACCACGATTCTTACGACCACGCTATCGATCCTATTCGCGAAAACCTCAATCCACAGCCCTGGCGCAACGGCAATGGCGCTTCTATCCTTGGCCCATACAATCGTGATCGATCGCGACAGAATCCCGATATGATCCGCCCACCGAGCACAGATCATGGACAGATTCCCAACATGAGATGGAGCTTCACTGACTCGCATGTTAGAATTGAGGTAGGCGCTGTCACTGCTTTATCTTTGTCTTTTTATGAATGGAGAGAAAAAAAAGCTCCATGTCGCAATGTTATCAAAGTCAGGACGCGTACCAACAACGACTTAGGAAGGTGGCTGGACTCGGCAAACCACCATTCGGGAGCTGCCCTCTAGTGTGGAGCTTGCTGGTGTCAATATGAGGCTCGATAAGGGAGTTATTCGTGAGCTTCATTGGCACAAAGAGGCTGAGTGGGCTTTTGTGCTCGAAGGCGAAGTCCGCGTGACAGCTCTCGACTATGAAGGTGGCAACTTCATGGACGATTTGAAAAAGGGTGATTTGTGGTACTTCCCCAGTGGTGTACCTCACTCGCTTCAAGGCCTCGGAGAGAATGGCACCGAGTTCTTGCTCATTTTTGACGACGGGAGATTCTCAGAGGAATCGACTTTCATTTTGACGGATTGGCTGGGTATGTGTATTTGTTTGCCCCCAGTGCTGACAACATGGACAGACAAGAGACTTGATCAGTATCAAGGTTGAACATGATTTTACCGAACTAACATGACATTTGCAGCTCACACACCCAAATCGGTCATTGCCAAGAATTTCAAGCTAGCTCCCGAAGTCTTCGCCCACCTCCCTGCCGGCGAGAGATACATCTTTCAAGGATCTGAGCCAGGGTCGATCGACGACGAAAAGCCTTCAGGAAAACATGTCAAGAAGTCCAACTACCAGTTTACCCACAAAATGCTCGATCAGGAACCCAAGAAAGCGTCGGGCGGCCTGGTCCGCATCACTGACTCGACAAATTTCCCCATCTCAAAGACGGTGGCCGCCGCTCACGTCATCATCGAGCCTGGCGCCATTCGTGAGATGCACTGGCATCCTCTAGCTGATGAGTGGTCATTCTTCATACGTGGCCGAGCAAGAGTGACCATCTTTGCTGCCGAGGGCACCGCCCGAACATTTGACTACATGCCTGGCGATGTGGGCATTGTGCCCAAGAATATGGGCCACTTTGTCGAGAACATTGGTGACGAACCAGTTGAGATGCTGGAAGTGTTCAGGGCGGACCAGTTTCGAGACTTTTCCCTGTTCCAGTGGATGGGCGAGACGCCTCGGAGAATGGTAGTTGACCACTTGTTCGACGGGGATGAGGAGAACGGCAAGAAATTCTGGCACTCAGTCAAGGATGCCGAAAAAGACGAGGTGAAGCAAGCACATGGTGCTAACAATGGACAAGACGACGGTGAGCTATAGATGTCACGCCCATCCAACATATGGGCAATGATGGTGTTTCGGGCTCAACAAGCCACGAGAACTATGATGGATGAGTGATTAGCAGTCATGTGTTTTGTGTTTAGAAACTTTTGAGCATAAGCTGGGTAAATATGTGTGGGATATCTGATGACAGCCCGATGGTTCTGCGACGGCTTGATCAGGGCGGCCTGTGTCGGCCGATATATGATGTATGCATGTACATATGTATGTACATACACATTCATGTGCTATGCATGGCTATGCTGCTGGGATCCGCCTTTCGGGCGAGATGGTTGTTGATTTGTTACAGCCGGGATCGTGATTCCAGAGGCGCTGTCGTGTTGTTCATTCGGTCATATCCTGAGCACACAATACTAAGGGAGGCTGAGTTCACAATAGGGATGTGCCTTGAATTGTGTCCACCGAGTAGACCATGAGAATCGGGACATCAAGCACACGTGCCGCCACCAGACATGGAAATACATGCATGTGAAGGGAGGTGTACTCTCTGGTGACTGACTAACATTAAGCTGCTAGAGACTTGATCATTGTTCAGCTCCTTAAAACCTGCAAGATTCCATGGCGATGGTCGAGAGCGAGAATCCATGTCTGGTCTGGCCTGGCCTGGTCTGGCCTGGCCTGGTACATTCCCGCCCCCGCTGATTGGTCCTGCGGTGTCTGGTGCGGGCCGACCAGCTTTGAACATTGGGCGGCCAGACTCTTGCCAAGCAAAGCGTGTGCGGCGCGCGCGAACTGGACAACTCGGTCCATTTGCCTCTGTTGAAACTACTAGCAGCCCATGTTAAATCAGGGGCAGTGATTTTTTGTTCTTCTTCTTTCTTTTCTTCTTTCTTGCTCTTTGTCTTCGTACCAAATCGCATCGTGGCGCTGTTCCTAGTATGCGCGGGCTTGAAATGTCACAGTTTCAGGCGTTTGCCCTGTTGGTGAGTGAGTTGCGACTCAAATTATTCTTCAATGCCAGGCCTTGCCATCCATCAAACAGAGCCCGGATTTCACAGCCAGCCACGCAATACAGACCATCAACCAAGCTCATGTTTCACAAAACCATATGAGATTCATTTTTTTATTTTTTTATTTTGCCCTTCCAATCATTGTTCGACTTCCGCGATTGCTAGCTAATGCATCTACGCCCTCCTTGGTATCAAACACAAAAAGATCATATACTGCATCGTATACGTGTCACCGCTCTACGCGTCGTCTGCCACGAGAGCTGCTGCAGGTCGTCCTCGAGACTCTTCGGAAGCCATCCGTGCTAGAATCCGTTCCGTCTCGCTTTCTACCTCGCTCTGCTCCCTAGCCACATTCATCATCCTCACCAGATCTTCCATTTCTCTCAAACAGTCGCCATGGAATTTGATGGGGTATTGGCCTGCCGGGGTGGTCGAGGCTGGCAAGTCACTGCTCCTGACGTGTCTCCTATTCTTGGGGCCTCTGTATGAACATCTCATCGTTGAAGGTACCTGGAGGAGTTGGGCAACACTGGAACCTTTAAAAGAGGTCTGGTCTGACTGGGCAGTGTGGAGGAACATGGTAGCGGTATGGCTTTTTTGAACTCCGGATTTTTTTTTTCTTTTTTTCTCTTTTTTTTTTCTTGACTTATGCATCCTGGCATATATCTCGTTCACACTAATGTCGAAATATCAGGGCCCAATAACAGAAGAGTGTCTCTTTCGCTCCTCGGCCGTACCCTTGCTGCTAATGGCTGGGTGCTCCGGAAAATCCATCATACTCTTCTCGCCCTTGGTTTTCGGAACCGCACACCTCCATCATTTCTACGAGTTTCGCGTCACCCATCCGCAGACCCCACTGGCCGTGGCCATTGCGCGATCTATCCTTCAGCTCTCGTACACGACCTTGTTTGGCGCCTATGCCACGTTCTTATTCCTGCGTACTGGGTCTCTGCTCGCTGTTGTGATCGTTCACACGTTCTGCAACGCCATGGGCCTTCCCCGCCTCTGGGGTTCTTTGCAACCGTACTGGCTCGTTGAGGAGAATGATGCTAGTTGGTCGGATTCGGTATTGACGTGGACTATCCCATACTACGTTTTGCTTCTGGCTGGTTTGGTTCTATGGTGGCAAAACTTGCTGCCATTGACTGCATCGTCGACTGCTCTGCTTACCTTTGGACTGTAGAGTTGTTGCATATCACGGGACAAATCACTTTTGACAGATGACAATACATATGTATATATATAGAGAGAGAGAGCGTCACGATTGACAAGACTGACATCGTCTTCTTATATGCCTAGCCGTAGCGGTGTTGTACATGTTTTCTTCAACGTAATATACTGCAAATTCTACACTTTTCTTCGTCATCAGGAGATATGCCTTTTTTCGTATTTAAATTACAAGTTCAACGAGGAGAATATGGTATTCCTGTCAAACCACTGGCTTTGCGATTGGAGCTGATGCATGTATTGCCAAAGCATCTTCATCCTTGACAACGCGGCGATGCCTCAAGGATGTCAAGTCAAGTCTGTCATTCTCGGGAGAAATGTCTCTTCGCCTCATTGATTCGGACCGTGATTCATGACTGACATCCTTTCCCTTGGACCGCCCGATGGACAGATTCCCGTCTGGGACTGCGTCGTCGGGCCCTCTGGTGTTTTTCTTTCGCGGCCACATGCTTGGCAGGGCAATCTCCTGGAAGCGAGGTTCCACGGCACGTTCGTCGAACCACCTGTGCAGTCTGGCTTCGACCAGCTGAGCGATTTTGGGAACGTCCTGCAGACGCGATCTGCTCCCGAGCAGACTCCGGATGGAAAAGTCCAGGCGATAGTCGTCCAGAAAGCTGAACGTCATCATGGCCGGGGTCGACTGAGAGGGATTGCTAGGAATAAACGATATCGACAAGGTTCCGCTGAAGCGGACTACCGAAACAGCGAGCGCGACGGGCAGCATAGCGGTGAGCTTTTTCGGGTAGTTGAGGAGGAGTTTTGTTTCCACGGCAAGCGTGAGCATATCGCTCAAGTCGACGTCCATGCGAGCCTGCAGTCTCGTGCCGTCGCGAGCAGCCGTGGCAGCGTCGAATTTGGCGCCGGTGCCGAGCGTCAAGCCGTCTTCATCGACTGGTATGATTCGACAGTTGCTGAATATGGGGAAGTCTTCCCCCAGACTTAGTTCCGTCACGCGGATGTCGTCGACAAAGGCGGGACGGGATGTGCCGTTGAGCGCCTTGGTCAACGAGCTGAGAATCGCATCGTCGTGCTGCGCGTCGCTCCTGAACTGCGCAATCGTCTGGGCAATAAGCACGTTGAACCAGTCAAGACTCTCTGGCTGGTGACTATCGACGTTGTAGTAGGTCTTGCTTAGTATGGAGCCGATGGTGAGTGCCGGCGGGTTCCGCAGCACGTTGGAGATCTTGCGCTTGAGCGACTGCTCATATCTCGAATCCGGGCTTCTCAGCCTCAGCAGCGAGTGCTTGTGCGAGAGGGTCCTGGATCGTCGCTCCGTGGCCCTCAGAGAGGCGTTGACGTCGGCCGACGGCGGATCCCCGAAAATGAAAAACTTTATGAAGGCCGCTAATATCAGAACCACGGAGAGCTGGCCGACTACGAAGCCTTGCGTGAATGAGAATCTGAGGAATATGTCAGCTCTTCCCACCCCAACCCAGACTCAACCCAGACCCAGACTCAGACCCAGTCCCAGACGCAAAGCCCCTCGACTATTTGTTCCCTCATCGGACGGACGTGTGCACCGATAATAACTCACTTTGGTTCTGATCGAGGTAGACAGCTATCTGGAGTCATCTTTGTGCTCTCTCCCAACGACCCGAAGGCGTGTTTATGTACTTGGAAGTTTTATGATTGGTCTCGTCAGGTGCACATTTCAAAATCGGCTGCCTGCACAAGCTCTTTGGAGATTGAACGCTGAGCTTCCCGTCATAACTAAAGCTACATAAAGAGCTTGTCGTTTTGCTTCTGCCGCACTTGATTGGGTTGGCAGGGATTCGGCACGTTAAGACGTCTGGTCCGTCGTATGGCTGTAGCGGGGGATGCCGGCCTTATGCAGATATCCGAAACAGAATGGGGCCAAGCTTTGTGACGTACACACGAGTTGCGTCAGAAGCTCCCTCCATACGTACATGCCATGCAGCAGTCCAACTCACCTCTCGCGTCGTTTTGGCCTTTCGCCTGTCAACTGCACGCGCCGGCTTTCTGGTGATGCCCCAGGCAAGTCAGACTGGAGGCACACGAGGGGTTCCCATCGATTCTTTATTTCCCTCCTCGGAACTGGAGTTAAGGCCAAGCGGCAGGAATATTGGTGCATGACCCATTCCGGTAGACGCCGCGGCCTTTTCTCTACACCCCGATCACCATGGATATCTCGCAAGCCGCGGCCAACTACATCTCGAAAATCGTCGAGCCCGTCGGAGATGGTTCTTCCTCGAAGATGGGAATTTTCCTACTGGATAACGAAACCGTCTCCATCGTCTCGACTGCTGTGACCCAGTCATCGCTGCTCAATCACGGGGTCTATCTCATTGACCGTCTGGACAATGCGAGTCGCGAAAGGATGCGTCATCTCCGCTGTATCTGCCTTTTGCGTCCGTCGCCCGGCACCATACAGTTGATGATTGAAGAACTTCGGGAACCCAGATATGGAGAGTATCATCTTTTCTTCACCAACGTGGTGAAGAAATCGTCCCTGGAACGACTCGCCGAAGCAGATGACCACGAGGTGGTCAAGGTCGTTCAGGAGCATTTCTTAGACTACAACATCATCAACCCCGACTTGTTTTCCTTATCGCTATCCCTGCCGCAACGACGTATATGGGCCTCACACCCGGATACCTGGAATCCTGATTCTCTGCAAAGATGCGCGGATGGTCTGCTCGCCGTCTTGTTATCGTTGAAGAAACGGCCTCTCATACGTTACGGGAAAAGCAGCCTTTTGGCGAAGAAGCTGGCCTCCGAAGTGCGGTACATGATGTCGCAGGATACTCAACTCTTTGATTTTCGAACCGTCGATACCCCGCCCCTTCTTCTCATCTTGGACAGAAGAGAGGATTCTGTTACACCGCTACTTACTCAGTGGACCTATCAAGCCATGGTCCATCACCTTATCGGCATTCAAAATGGCCGCGTTGACCTCAGTGATGTGCCCGATGTACGACCGGAATTGAGAGAAATCGTTTTATCGCAAGACCAAGATCCGTTTTTCAAGAAAAACATGTTTCTTAATTTTGGGGACTTGGGCGGTACAGTCAAAGACTACGTGGAGCAATATCAGTCCAAGACCAAGAACAATGCCAATATAGAGTCGATATCTGATATGAAGCGTTTCATAGAAGAATATCCAGAGTTCAGAAAATTATCTAGTAATGTCAGTAAGCATGTTACCCTGATATCTGAACTGAGTCGCAAGATTGCGGCAGAGTCGTTGCTGGAAGTAAGCGAGGTGGAACAGAGCTTAGCTTGCAACGAAAATCACAGCGTGGATCTAAAGGTTCGTCATCTCTCTGCTGGACCATACTTTTATTGCCACATAGTGCCAGCTAATCTCTTACAATTTTGCTTTATCTAGAATGTCCAAAAACTTATCACAAACCCAAGCATCACGGCCCATGCCAAAATAGGGTTAACCGCACTTTATGCACTGCGGTACTACAAGCACCAGACAAACGCTGTTCCAATGCTTGTAGAATTACTTGTCGCGGCAGGAGGAGTCTCACCATCCCAAGCTGATCTAGTTAACAAAATCCTGATATATCATTCTTCCCTTCACACATCACCTTCGCAAGGGGGAATCACCGAAATTTTCGAATCAGCGGGCATATTTTCCGGAGCCTCGAGTCGATTTCGAGGTCTCAAGGGCGTAGAGAATGTCTACACACAACACACAACACTCTTGGAGAGTACCTTGCAGAGCCTCATAAAAGGTCGTCTGAGGGAGCAGCAATATCCATTCTTGGAAGATGCCGGGTCTACGAAAGACAAGCCGCAAGATATAATTATCTTCATGATAGGGGGCGCGACCTATGAAGAGGCGAAGATGATTGCCGGCATCAATGCCACAACCCCTGGGGTACGTGTCGTTTTGGGCGGTACGTCCATCCACAATGCCGCGACCTTCTTGGAGGAGGTTAATGACGCCGTCAGCTCCTGGCCCAGAGGCAGCGTGAAATAAATAGAAGACCTACAAAGGCCGCAATGAAACATATTCCAACACAAGGGCGCCAGCTAGGCATGGTGAAAAAAACAGACACTAGTGTCAGGAAAGCCGGGAAGTTTATATGGCTGTGACAGCTTGTGTGGTTTGTTTCGTCCATGAAAATAGCAAGACTTGAAACATTCGTGTACTCGAGTGGTCTGCTCTTACTTATGCTCCGTCCGGCACGCCTTCATGTTGAGTAATTGCTCGTTTCTCAGAAAATGTCGGAATCGACAGGTAATCACAAAACAAGACCACGACCTTGTACGCAATCAACATGGAAATTATTAGTCAAACAATCACTTTTGCATTGAAGCTGATAAGTGGGGAAAAGTAGAAAAAGAATAACAGGCAAGTCATACATAAAGAACAAAAATTCTTATATTTATTATTAATAGCAAATATATAAGAGAAAAACGTAACGAGCTTGCCTTTTTTCTTTAAAAAAATTGATTCTTACTATCTTACACTCCCTCTTTTTTCTGGATTAATACTTTATTTCTGCTTACTTTATGACGTCGCACCACCTTTGTTTGCGAGGCACCTGGAATCTATGAGGAAAGTGGGGCCTAAGCTCTGGTACTTTAAGTACCCGAGAATCGGATAAGCATTGACTTCTTCAAGATGCTAGCGTCCAGGACGTCACAGCTTGGCCAACACTCGCAATCGCAGCAAGCCCATTGAAGGACCACGACAAGCCAGAATACCTCACAGTGGTATCAATGGGCTGCGTATCATGTCGGCACTAGGTATTTCATCCCGCGCCGCAAAACACATCTGTCGCCGTAGCTGTTTCGCCTTTCGACATGTCGCGACACTCAGCTCACAACGGGCGAGTCGGTCCAAAGGGCTGATGAACAACTGCGACGTCTGCCCGACTCAGTGGACTATTCGTTCCTTATGGTGGAAAGGTCATCAGGTCCGACATGACAGGTGAGAAGTGGGGCAAATAGAAGGTGTAGTTGAGAAGAATCCGTGAATTTACTCTAGAGACTCAAAAAAGAAAAAGAAAAAGAAAGAAAGAGAGAGAGAGAGAGAGAGAGAGAGAGAGAAAAGGGCAAAAAAGAAAAGACAGAGAGAAGGAGAGAGCGAGAAATGAAGCTGACGGAATTTATCGTCTTTTTAGTTCTCAACGAAAGATACCATCAAATCCACAAACCCATCAACCAAGAAAAGAGCACGAAGAACAAGACAGCAAAATCACACCAGAATCAAGCGCCAAGCCATCCATTACCAAAGCCGTCATCCACGAAGACATATATACGATTCCTAATTTCCTCACATTCACGCGACTGGTCGCTGCTCCGGTCGTGGGCTACCTGGTCCTCCATGATTCTCATGCGTGGGCCGTGGGATTATTCGCGTACGCGGGCGTGACCGACCTGCTCGACGGCTGGATCGCGCGACGATGGAATCGAAAAACGGTCGTTGGAAGCATTATAGATCCCCTGGCAGACAAGGCTCTCATGACTATACTCACTGTGTGTCTGGCGACCAAGGGAGCTCTACCACGTAGGTTTCTCCAGCACTGTGGTCAAGAGATGGGAATTGGCTGCTGCGTGAGGAGATTGCTTTCGGCCAAGCCGAGCCAAGAGGGGGAAAAAAAACACTCCACGCTTTCAAAGTGAGTCAGGGCTGACTTTTCAACAGTATGGTTGGCAACCATAATTCTAGGAAGGGATGTTGGGCTAGGCATATCGGCGATTTACTACCGATGGATCTCGCTTCCTCCGCCAAAAACATTCAGACGATACTGGGACTTTTCACTTCCGTCCGCCGAGGTTCGTCCTACAACCATTAGCAAATACAACACGTTTCTTCAACTTGGGCTGGTGGGCCTGACGACGGCCGCGCCGCTCGTACACGCCGACATCTCTCCATTGTTGGCAACACTACAGTGAGATTTCTCCTTTACTGCCTCTTCCCGCCTCTTTGATCTGGCCTTCTTGGAGACGTCTTCGCTGCCTTTGACTATGCCGCCTAGTTAAAACGAGAGATTTTGTCGTAAAACTGACCTGGGACCTAGATATACCGTTGCGGCGACAACTTTGTGGAGCGGCGCGAGCTACATCTTCAGCAGAGACGCTGTGAAAATATTAAAGTAGCGCAAGCGATGGCACGCCTAGCTTGATCGGACGAGCTTGCTTTGAGATTCGACGCCCCCATACCGTCATCAACTTTTTTTTAAAAAAAAAAATAAAAATAAAAAATAACTAAGCATAAGATTTTCAAACACAGAAACTCTTGCCTGAACGAGTACGCTTGGAAGAAGCATTTATCAATCGCCTGATCAATGGGTTTGTGCTATTCATGTCCATTAAATGTACATGGCTCTTCGTGATGTAGTCTAGGAAAACATAGCCATCATAAGCACACCAAACACACTAAAAAGATACATGAAGCACAGCACTGCATAGTACAATTGAATATGATCATGCCATTACATGAAAGCGCCGCTGGGTATTCCCGCCGTTACAAGACTCCTTCCGATATCCTACTAAAAAAAAGAGGGAAAAAAACAAACAGAAAGCTATGTTTGCAATACAGTGCTGAGGTGCAAGTACTACGTATCACGCTCCGACAGACAAATTACTGATCCAACCTCGAGCTGTTCTCCGTTGGACGTCTCCGAATATAGGCCAGCAATCTAATCGTCCCGGCCGGAGTCACACCTTCGATTCGGCGAGCTTGGGATAGGGTCTCTGGGCGAGTGAGCTTTAGGACTTCCTTTTCTGACAAGGCGAGGCCCGGGATTGCGTCATAATCGAGGTTTAATGGGAGACGAAAATTCTCGTCATGGGCTAATCGATTCCGCTCCGCGGCTTGCATCTTGACGTAGGGCGCGTATGTAGCCTCGATCACAACCCGGTTTCGAACCCGTTGGGGAAATTCTTCAAAATCAGAGATCAGAGCACCCAGTCTTTCCAGGTCTATGCGAGAGCCATCATTTGACAATCGCAGAATGTCAAGTCCCGTTCGACGACGTGAGCTTGCTTTTGTGTCAAACCCGTGTTGGGTCCACTGAGCTGGCGTCATACACAGTGATTCCAGTGATGTTGCGAGACGTTGCATCTGTTGGTGTTCGTCGGAGAAGGCGGTCCAGCGTTTGTCAGAGACGACGCCCCAAGACCGGCCCTTCTCGGTGAGGCGAAGGTCGGCATTGTCGGCTCTCGCAGCCATACGGAATTCGCTTCTGGATGTAAACATCCTATATGGCTCTGTTACTCCTTTGGTGATGAGATCGTCTATCATGATTCCAATGTACCCATCAGATCTAGAAACTGATATTTGTTCGAGACCCTGGGCTGCACGACCTGCATTAATGCCGGCTATGATACCCTGGCCAGCTGCTTCTTCGTATCCCGTGGTCCCGTTAATTTGTCCAGCAAAGTACAAGCCATGGATAGCTTTCGTTTCGAGGGTCGATTTGAGACCTCTAGGGTCTATGTAGTCATACTCGACCCCGTAACCCGGCTGTAGCATCTCGACGTGTTCAAGTCCTGTAATGGTACGCAGCGCCTCTTCCTGTGCCTCTGCAGGTATCGTCATCGATAAGCCATTTGGATAAATGATTGGGCTGGAGAATCCTTCGGGCTCGAGCCAAACAATGTGCTTATCTTTCTCTGGAAAACGAATGACCTTGGACTCCAAGGACGGACAATACCTTGGTCCCTTGATTGTTTCGCGAATGTGAATCGTCTTGTCGAGGTTTTCTCGCACAACCCGGTGAGTTGCTTCGTTTGTGTGCGTAATACTGCAGGTAAGCTGATCTACGACGGACACGTTTCTATTCAAGAATGAGAAGGGGTCAGGCGTTTCATCTCCAGCCTGAAGCTGCAGTTCTTTGAAGTTGATCGTGGATCCTTTGAGTCGTGGCGGCGTTCCGGTTTTGAGCCGTCCGAGACTGAAGCCAGCTGTGCGTAACGACGTACTTAAAGCAGATGTTGCATTCTCCCCCATTCGACCAGCCGGATAGCTCTCGAGCCCGATATGAATCTCACCGCCCAGAAAGGTGCCTGTGGTAAGAATGACCTTGCTTGCCGGAATGACTTGACCAGAATCCAGGCGTATGCCAGTAACGGTCTCGACTGTTTCACTCCTTGCAGAAGCAACAGCACCATCATCATGATGTAGCTTGGATAACACAATATCTGATACGGTCCCGAGAATGATTGACAAGTTGGGATACGTTTCCAACTCCTCTCTCATGTACCGTTTATATAAATCTCGATCGATTTGCGCGCGGGGACCCTTTGTCAAAAGTTAGCGCCGCGATTTTTTTTTTTTTTTTTTTTGGTCCGTATATGTACCCAGACAGCTGGTCCTTTTCTGCGATTCAAAACGTGGAACTGCACTCCAGCTTTGTCGATAATCCTCCCTGCCACCCCATCGAGGGCATCGATTTCTCGGATAATAGTGCCCTTGCCGATGCCTCCGAAGCTAGGATTACAGGAACATGTCCCAATGTTATCCAGTTTCGGGGTGATGAGCGCCGTCTTCGCCCCTGATCTTGCGGCCGCAGCACAAGCCTCGGCTCCCGCGTGGCCACCGCCAATGACAACAACATCGTACGGTCTGGTTCGAGCGAGAAGAAACAAAGAAAGAAAAAAAAGGTCAGCATAAATGGTAGAGCCGTTTTCGGTGCGAGACGAGGGGATTTCCGAACCTGCCGCTAGCTGCAGTAGCCAGCCGCCGAAAGCATACCAGCGACGGTCGCCGGACCGAGCGAACACATGCTGCGAGAAGGGGCAAATGCATGAAAAGAAAAGAGAAAAAAAAGGAGCAGCGTGAATCACAGAGGGCGATACGGCATCTGGTGGAGAAGAAAATGATGAATCTCCTTGAAAATCACAAAAAAGGCCGACGTTTGCAGTTCGGGTTTTCGCAAACAGTGAGACGCAGCCGAGTGCTAAATTAGAACAAGTCTGGTAATGGATCAAGGTGTCCCACAAAAATAAAATCCCACGACACAAGTGTTGCACGGTCTATTGTTGCACGGACAGGCGGCGGGTGAATGCGGGAGCGATAATGCGCCGCTCGCTTGTTTTCCCCGGCGCTTTATAGGAAGAACCAATGTGGGATCTGCAGAGGTGTGGCATTTCCGCCGATAACTAGGAACGTCCCTATGGTATTCATTTATTCACGATGTTTGATGGAATACCACCTCTCGAATTCATCGCCAAAATGGGTACAGGGTAATCGATATATGAGGAGGAACTTGTTATACATCACTCGGCATTAATATCAACGGATTATAATAATTATAATGAGAAATCTTGGACCGCTCATTTTACACCTCTTATCTAGCATCTAGCATCTAGCACAGGCACTCACCTCACAAAACGACTCCCCACAACCAAAGCACCCAAAACTCGTAGTCACAAGATCCTCACGAGACAAGCGCCTAAAATAAATAAATAAAAAATCAACGTTAAGATCCCTCACGGGATTGTCTCTATGGGTTGCATGTCTCATTCATTGCGTTTTACTCGTGTGTCTGCACTAAAGAAAAGTATAGGACAGACAAAAAATAACAAAAAAGAATCTCAAATATTTTTCCAATAGTAACAATGATATGCAATCCGAAGCGCCTCCGTGGTTTACTGGGGGACGGTAGCGTCCACACCCTGCTCTAACCTGTCCGTGATACTCGATACTCCCAAAAATAGGAAAGAAAAAAACAAGCAATAATACTTTTAAAAACAAACAAACAAAGGAAACATCAAATAAGAGAAAAACTCAAGAGAAAAAACAACCGAGAGAAAAAACAACCAAGAGAAAAAAGAACCAAGAGAAAAAACAACCACGAGAAAAAACAACCAAGAGAAAAAAAAATACTCCTCTGTCCATGAACCCCTACACTCAATGTTTAGTATGACGAGTAACGGCAAGACAGAGATAATACAGATGGGTCGAGTGTGAATATCAAGACAGAAAAAATTCAGACACAACCCATACATATGACCCACTGCCCATGGCCGGAACATATTGCCGGAGATAATCGTACGAGAATAACAATTCCAACACTGCCTCATCCATGGATGAAATCTGGTATAGTGATACAAAGAAAATAAGGGGGGGAAAAGACGATTTAAGAGCCCCTCCTCCCAAGGACCAAAACTGCCCGCAAGAATACAACAGCCGTTACGAACGGCCCACACCATTTGCTCCTTCATGCCAGCTTGAAAGATTTCCACTGGCTTGGGTCCCAAAATATTGTTGTCCTTGAGGGTTGTCGATTCCTTCAAATACCCATGCTGAGTTGTTATCGTCTAGGCCATAGTTTTGAGATCCACCCATGGGTGGTAGTGATAGGTTTGCCTCTGCCTTGATCGGGCGGTGATGGGAGAAGACGGAGTTGTCTGGGTCCGCCATTGAGGTGGAGTGAGGTGGAAGATAAAATGTCGTCTGTCTCATGTATGCATTGCCATTGGATGATTGCCGGCCGTCCGTAACAGAATGACCAAGGCTAAGGGATGACAAGTCTGTGGGTTGAGAGACGTCATAAGTCGAGCTTCGACGAGAAGTATTGTGAGTCGGCATATTTCGAGGGAATGTATGCACGAGACTAGAGTCGGCGCCGAACCGGACGACCGCCTTCTCGGGATCTAGTGAATAGTTCCCTTGCTGATTGGTAGCATACGATAACCCGCCGGAGGTCGGTGGCATGGGCGCCGAGTCGGATGTCTGCAGAGAGGACGCCGAGTGATGCATGTGAGGCGGCCGCTGTATCGGAGACGATAACGGTTGCGAAATGGTCGTCGTGTAATTGTGATGCGGGTTGAATCCATAAGAGGAAGCGCCATATGTGTGAGGCGCAGGCATATGGGTAAAGCTAGGAAGCGTCATTGCGCGCTGCAACATGTTGTCCGGGCCGTTGCAAAAGTCATGTGCAATTGGCAGCGTGGCGAACATTGTGGGAGGACCACCACGTTCTTCAGGACCATACTCAATCTCATCAATGGGCGCACGGAAGTTCTGAGACATGATGAGTTCGGTCCTAGGGATGATGCCCCTGGTGCTAGGATGCCTGGATGGTGCAGTCAGGCGACCAGAGACTACGTCGCTGACGCTGTAATAACTGACCATGTGGTGCGGAACTCCCTGGTGTGTTATGCTGATTGTTTTCTTGATCAATCCATCCTTCTTGAAAGGATAAGAATCTACTAGAGACCCGACCAACGCTCTTTCTGTGTCTTTTGCAGGAGACGAATCCACGCCGGCCAAAGCAAAGCCGTTCACGCTGGAGCGAGAGGGTAGTACTGACTTCGCAACGCCGCCGGTGGATGGTTTCTTCTTCTTCAAAGCTCGTTTCTTTTCTCCTGGAGGAAACGGCGCTTCCAGTTCGCGGTAGATGAGGAAGTTGCCTAGAATACGGCTTGGGCTCCAGGAGACACCATCGGTCCAGCGCTTGATACCGGAGGCATGCTCTTCGTAAATGAAGATGAAGCCGCTCTGGATGAGATCCTGGCGTTCCCTGTCATGCGGGCGGCGAGGCACATGGTTGAGCTCACCAGATAAGCAAGCCTCGAATAAAATCAAAGCATCTAATGTCGAAGCTATATGTCCCTCAAAGGTCGGGTTGAGGGGGTTGGACTGACCCGACATGGTCGCGGTCAGGTCTCGGTAACACCGAATCTGTAACCCTGACAGGACAAAAAGGTAGGCAACCGAATTTGAGCCTAATGGAAGAACAAATGTAAATGAGTGGTGATGGTAAGGCGGGTCAGCCTCCCCTACCCAGGCAGAGAGGCAGGTTGACTGTCAATTCAGCAGTTATGAGAGGCTCGAAGGGGACAATAATAAATAGTTCTGTGTACATGCGAAAGGTGTGACGAATGTGCATAGAATATAGGCAACAAGGTGATGGGAATTGAAGTGTATGGCAAGAAAAGAGAGAAAGAGATTTTTTGTTCAGAGACATAAATGGACAAGAGGAAGGATAAGTGATCGACAGAGACGAGCCGCCGGGCCGCACAATAATGCTGGACGGAGGTTTTAGACCCCAGGACCAAGTCAAATAGTGGCTTGCAGAGGCTTTCGAGGCGAGCCCAGGATGACCTTGCAAGCCTTTGAGGCGGCGTTCTTGAAATCTTGGAGTGCGCGCGTGCTACTGCTGCGGACTACGCGGACTACGCGACCGTACGTAGCTCTCGTGCCGCCGTCAAAATGGCCAAGAGAATTGTGTGCCGAGAGTCGCGTTAAAAAAAAAAAGACTATGAGGACGGCTAGAAAGGGGTAGGAGGGGGCAGGCGAGGAGGTGAATAGGTCAGGAGGAAAAGGACGAGGACAAAAGGGGATAGAGGATGGCAAGGCCAAGGCCAGAATGGGATAGGGTCGAGTATTTGAGTTTTGACGAGGCGTACGGCTGCCTTGCGATTCGGCGAGCAGGGTTGACACTCGACAAGCGATTGCGACCTGTTCATACGTTTCCAAGTATATGGCACCACGGCCAGAGTCGCTCGATACGGCCGAATGGATCGGTGGCTGTATAGATTTCCGCTCAACACGGGACAGAGTGGGCCGAGGAGAAGGTGCTAGAGTGAGGAGTCAGGACTTTAGCTCTGCTTCCACTGTTCCTCTAGCCATGGAGAGAAGAAGAGAAGGCGGCTTCGTCTGGTCGACTCTGCTGATTGTTTCCAAGCTCTGTCATCTGAGCCACGACAGTTGGCCAACTGTTGATGACTAGATTGCGTGTGAAGCAAAAGCGATGGGGTAGCGATAATGGCACTGATTACAATGATGTTGATTACGACGCCGACGGCGATGACGATGATGGTAGTGGCGACGGTGGTGGTGGTGCTGATGGTGAAAGTCATATGGCCAAGCCCAAGTCCAAGTCCACCAAGCCCAAGCCCAAGCCCAAGTCCAAGTCCAAGTCCACTCTGCAGTCTCGTCTGGTGTGCACAAATGCCAAAACCAATATTGCCCGAGCGCCTTCCAAGTCGCCGGCAAGAAGGAGGCGGCGCGCTGCAAGCAGGGCGCAAGCAATCGTCTTCAGCCATGAAAGACCCGTTCGAGTCCCTACGGAGTAGGCACGCGGTAGGCCGACCATTCATGATGGATACAATCCATCCATCCAGTCCATCGGTCAGGCCAGTTTCTTCCAAGCTGTCGCGGCCGCCGAGGACGAGGCCGCCTGCCTCAATGCCCATTCGAGGTCTGGCGGTGCCCAGTTCTAACCTGCTGCTGGAAACAGCGATTGTGCCTCGGAGGCGGACGGACTCGGTAATAGCGCGCCGTCCTAGACCCGCGAGTGCCGGAAAGAGCGTAGAGGAGTTTTGATTGGGAGGAAAACAGGGGGTGTGTCACTAGCGTGGTAGGGCGCGCACTAGCGGCTCAGACCAGGCTGGCCGCTCTTTCCCGCTCTGGGACTGCAGCTTGGGTAGGCAGGTGGGCCCTTGTGTCAATGGAGGCCTGGACCGATCATCGTGCCTCGTCGGGGAGGAAAAAGAAAAAGAAAAAGAAAACGAAAAAGAAAAAGAAAGAAGAAAGAAGAAAGTATTTAGGGCTTGACACAAGCTTTCAGGGTCTCGATAGGAATCCCGTCAAAAGACACTGACAAGATGCAGAAAAGAAAACGTGGACGAGCAAAGAAAGGCCCCATCCGCCCTACGATGCACATGCACATGCATGTATCCCTACTGGGTACTTGGATATGATATGCAAGTACCTAGGGATGCAGGCACTGGCGTTTAGCCCTAGAGCACAGCACGTCTTGGTGTGGCACACTCTGTGACTTTCTGCAGCGGCAATGTCATCTGAATGGCTGGTCTTGTGGGGGCGGGGGAGGGGGATGATGAGAACTGGGATGTGAAAATCTGACAAAGATGCATGTTGCATGCATGCTGCGCGGTGTCACGTCAGATCGTGCGCCACGATGGGTGGTGGGTGGGTCTTGCCAATGACCACATGCATACATATACATATTGTGTATGGAGAACGACAACCAGCCAGCCCCAAGTGGCAAAGAAACCAACACACACCCCTCCCCCGCTCCTTCTTCTTTTTTTCTTTCTTTTTTTTCTTTCTTTCTTTTTTCTTTTTTTTTTTTCTTTTTTTTTTTTTCGCGCGCAGACGAGGTCTCAGTGTGTCGTGGCCGACCAGACCTATTCCGGTTGGAAACCCATTGCAGAGTCATAGAGTCAATACATACCTGGCTGTATTCTACTGGGTGGCTTTGCGCCCTGAGATCCTGTCTGATTAATTATTTGCTAATTAGGCAGTTGGTTTGAGGCCTGACGACTGACGACCAGGACAAGGACAAATATCCTCCTGGGTCTTGGATGCATGTGCACCTGCAGGAACCGGTCGGGTTGGATGGTTGATGGAGAGAAGAGCCACCACAAAGAGCCGGTGGGGAATTCTTGTCCGCGGAATATTATGCCGCAATTCGAAGAGTAGTGGTTCTGCATGGGCCCATGCTCCTGCGCACAAGGAAACCCGAAAATAGAGAAGATGTAGACGGAGATGAAAAATAAAAATAAAAGTAAAAAGTACTATACCCCAGCGACCAAGAGGTCCGAGATGTCCTAGAAGAACGATCTGATCTTACTCTCACGTGGCATCAAACACCCCCCCCCCCCCCCCCCTACCCTGGCTTATTGCAGCCCAAAACAATGCAAGATGCGCAATAGCAAATGACAAGACGACCGGCAACTTTCTCCAGAGGCCGTGCAGACCAGACCATCCATGTCCCATGGGATTTAGGCTTCCGGGCCGGCTCGCTTATCGGATCCATCCAGTCAGGATAGTACTACAATAGGGGCAATGGAAGGGGGTCTGATGCCTTTTACAATGTTTGCCTTTTGATGGCTTCAGGAACAAGTGATTTAGAATTTTTTTGAGATTTTTCCCATAAAGTTTTTGCCACGAGTTCTAAATTTGCAACACACCGCCTGGTGCTCATGTTCACGCCGACTTTTCCGCTTACTAACGAGTTTAGTGCACCAGCACTTCACGCTGTGGCTTTCGGTCACGTGCTGCGTGTACAGGCAGGTTTGGACCAGACAGCACCTTTCAGGATATCTCATGCAAAATGCTATTTCATTCTAGACTTATCGTGTAAAAAGGAAAAGGTTCACTTTTGGAATGATTTCTATCGTGCCATCAATATACGTGTACTTGAGCACATCCTTTCTCAACATTGCATCGTATTCATTTCATGTTCAAAGCTAGGAAATCGTGATTGCGTGTGAGGCTGTGATACTACCCAGTATCACAGCCTCATGAGGGGATCACATTTTGGCCCTCAAAGGATAACAGTTTCAGCCAGTGGATCCCAATCTACTTGGCATCTGCGTTCACTCGCCGCCCTCCGTTCTGCCTAAAAAAAGGCCAAGAAAAAAAATTCATTTTACTACTCCTTTCTTGATAGGAAAAACCAGGGTTGCTCTCCTGGCGAGTATTGTCGTCCTGGAACCTTCATGGGGATCGGAATCGTTCCCGTGAAGATGCCCATATCCGTAGGCGTGGGCGACTTTTGCTCTGGAGCGGTGCGGATCGGCACAACCACTCCGCACTCCCAATTGCGACACACAATCGTCCGCTCTCCTGAGGAGCTGTTTTGAACTGTCCGACCCCTGAGAACGAAATATTACCGTCAGTGCTTGCTTGTGAAACAGCCTAGTCCTGTATTTGCAGGGCGCCATCGACTTACCAAGCACTCTCAGACATGTTGGCGCTCCCAATGTAAGCCCATGCTGCTTTTTTCTCAGCACCTGTTGCTGCAGTACCAGCCTGACGGACTAGGATGAGTTTGCTGTGCATGAGTAGTCCATCACGTGTGTTGACGCAGTCTCGCATCATTTTTTGGGGAAACGTCTCAGAGTTCCACCACTTTTTTTGGAAGCATATTGTGCCTGCTGACTGAACTCATCAGCATGAGCGGAGTTGTCCTCATTCAAATGGAGAGAGATGGCTGGGGGTTTTCGCTCACTCGCTTGCCACCCCGGCTAGAATCCACCGTGTCATGGCTCGGAAAATAAATTCGAAAGTTCTTTTGCAACTGGAGAGTATCATCATCATCATCATTGTTGCCCCCTTTGGCTCCCTGGTCTGTTTCAAGCAGGTCTTTATGAAGGCTTCCTAGTCAAGTCAAAAGTTGTCAGCGTATTAGCGTGTTGTACTAGACCGTCCCTTTTCCACCCTTATTTTCGTCGAGATCATAATTTTACATTGAACTCACCTTGACACGCCCTGTATATGGACTTTACAAAATCGTATTTTATAGCGCCCAGAGACGCGCACTGTAGCCCAAGTTAGGACATACAAAGTATACCAATTTGCAAGATGCACTCACGGCATAATCCACCTGAACAGGCTCATGACTAGCGAGCCCCAAGGCTGCAACAGTGGTGCTCAAGCCAGCTAAGCCTAAAATCACGTGTCAAAGCTGTTCATATCATGTTTCAGTCCAGAATTATATACGAACCGACGGGAGATAGTAAACTGCCCCGTTGTCCTCCTGGTCTGAGCAGAGTTAGCGAGTAAAAGAAAAACGGTGAGAAACGAATTGTAAAATAAAAACTCACATGGAGTAAACAAATCCTATATCCGCTGTTTTTGCAAAATCGTATGCTGATAGGCTGGCTATCATCCTGGCATCGACACCCATGGCTTCGAGGTATTTTTGCAGGTGAGTATAAAATGGCGTCGTCTGAGGAGAAGTATTGTCGCGACTCAACAGCGGTAGGTCGATGAGAAATACCATCTGTCGCACTGTCAGCCATCTCAAGTCAGAGGCGTCAGAGGCATCGAGGCAAAGCTTACGTTTTCCATAACTCCTGTCTCTCCCCAATCATAGGGTACCAGATTGCCAGTGGGGACCACGATGCGTAGATAGTTTGGAAATTTTAGAATCTGTAGCTTCGAGTGCATACAGCCGAATCCCTTAACAGGAGGAAAACAGAACCTGACGTTTTTTGGCGCATTTTGGCGCATCGATTTTTTCTATAAATGACCGTGAGAAAAGATTCGAGGTGATGCATATGCATATGCATGGGAGTAATGAAAACTGCTACTCACTTGACTGTTATTTGCTGCAAAGGCGGCCAGCATGACCTTTGTTTGTGATAGATTGATTTTCCCAAGAAGCCACGACTCGTTCCATACGTATGAGGAAAATAGAGCAAGAATCAATTTATCTTTCTGGATAATTTCATCAATCTGAATAACGTCATCAGACCTGTCGTATCCTCGAGTCCATGTTCGTTTGACCACTCCGTTGGGGTAAGGGATCGGCACGGAGTCATTTGGGTGGTTCGAGTGTGAATTCTTCTCTCTTTTTGGAGCAGGTATCTCTATAACATCATCGTCTTGATCGATGGTGCGAGTCCGCTTTGACGCAAGTCTTGCGAGGCGCTCGTCCTCCATGCGCTTTCGATTCAACGACAGCAGTGTGAACGACGAATCATCCGATTCAGGACGAACTGGTTCCGAAACTCGTCCGCCATCATCACCACCATCATCTTCTTTTTCAGTCCTGGTCTGCTGTTGCAAAGATAGCGCAATTGCGTATTTGAGATCTTCGTCTTCTGATTCGTCCTGGGATCCCATCGTGACGAAACTGCGATTGGCGGCAACAATGACTCTGGACTCTGGACGCGCACGACTCCGCGAAAGTGGAATCGGTAGCAAATGCTGCTCCCATCCAACAGAGTGCCGTGAGCGGATGAGTGTTGCTATTCGGAGCAGGTGCTTAGTCCTGTTGGGACTCGGAGCTGTCACCACGCGGTTCCACCCATTGCATGGGGCCATCCGCCGCCCCACAACCGCGACTGTTGATTGCGAAGCGCGTATTATTCTGGAAGATTGAATCGCATGCATGCTAGGCATTTGACATCGGGTAGGCCACGAGTTCTAACTATAGCGTATCTTGCCTTTACAGCGTCAAGGCAGCCTTGTATATTGTTTCGAAACGCGTAAGTATTGTAGGAAGCTTTATGGTTATGGCAGAGTGGAGAAGAAGAAGCCTTTCCGCATTCGGCGTCAACAGTTCTTGTTTCAATGGATACTTAGTATGCATGTATTGAATAGGTATTCAATACATGCATCCGTGCATAGTACAGTGGGTCGTAGGTAATTCCGAAACTTTTTACACTAAAATTGTATGGCGAAATGTTCGGGATTACCTGGAGTCATGTATGTACATATTGAACGGACTGCACCCCCCCCCCCCCCCCCCCCCCCTGGGGCCCAAAGAGCCAGACACTGGCAGACGACATCATTGACCACCTACTGTCGCATCATACTTCCCACATTGTGACAATCACATCAAGTAGGAAACACTGGCCAGGATTCGCCTCGTTCGAAGAGAGATAGAGTGCTAGGTACTGGGCATGCATGGAAATTGGATGGCGAGACAATGAACGTGCAAGATGAATCATGACGGATGTGGACAAAAGTCAATGACGCACACCACCATGCGACTCATGGAGCATCGATCGCCTGACCGCTGATAGCATGAGCCTCAGGCTTTAAATTCTCCAGAAGTACTAAAAGCGTCATAAGGCCCTTGATTACCATTTAGAGCATATTGACAAGAAACTCAACCGTCTCTTCCTCGCCCTAATCCCATCTTGGTGGTCAGTAGTGATCGTAACGTTGTCAGAAGATTAGGCAACATGGCCGAATCTACAATGCCGACTGCGAGACGCGTAGTAATCATTGGAGGTGGTGCTGCCGGCATGGTCAGTATTCTCGTGTTTGTTGTGCTTTTTTTTTTCTTTTTTTTTAAAAAAAAAAACCAAAAAAACACAAAAAAACCCTTATCATATTGCGCATCAAAACGTTAACATATGGAGAGCAAAACTCACATAGTCGTGTGCTGCCACATTAGCAAAACATCCTGACAAGTTCAAAGTTACTTTGCTTGAGAAAAATGAAGTGGTTGGCGGTCAGGCCAGCTCTATCCAAATAGATGACAACAAGTACGGTGCATCTTGGATGAACAACGGCGTACAAGGGGGTTCACAGGTTAGTATTTTTCTATTCTCGCTCGAGCAGCTCCATTCCAACGGCACTCGTCAGTTTTTGATCAATGACATATTAACGGCATATGATATTTCAGATATTCAAACACACGTTCAAATTCTTCGAAGAGTACGGGTATCCGCCTCACAAAGTGCAACTACAAGTCTCTTTCGGCAGAACGCAAGACGGATTCTGGACCAATGTTTTCCCCAGCGTGTTAGTGCAACAGTTTTCCTCGGACATCAAGCGATTTGGCTTGTTCTTAAAGGTTGTGAAATGGACACTTCCAATCCTGGGTCTTGTCCCGATATCCATCATGCTGCGGATTTTTCTCTTCAACAAAAAGTTTGGAGACAAAATGGTATACCCGCTCATTGCACTCTTTCTGGGCACGGGTAATCAGACAGCCAGTGTGCCCTGCGGCATCGTGGAGCGTCTCTTTGACGACCCGAACATGAAGCTCTGGGACTATGACAGCACGACACTTTTGCCAAACCTCCCCACAATGTACACGTTTGACCATCTGCATCAGTTTTATGCGAAATGGGGCGCAGATCTTGCCGACAAAGGCATTCAGATCCGAACCCGCCACGAAGTAAGCAAGGTCGTGTCGAGGGCAGGAAAAGAAGTGCGATTGCAAATCAAGGACCTCGAAACGGGAAACGAGACCGAGGAGGTCTTTGACGATATGGTTCTCTGTACCCTGGCGGATGAGAGTCTCCGTATCCTGGGCTCCGAAGCGACCTGGCGCGAGCGATTCGTGTTAAAGGGCGCGTCCTTTTACGACGACATCACGGTGACGCATACCGACAAGAAATATTTCGAAAACCAATACGAAACTCAGTTCCATCCCGACCTCTGCGCCGAACCAACCAACGACAGCCAGAGAGAGCAAATAGCCTTCGCCAAGGACACCGGATCTGAGTCGAGGGGGTTTCGCCCCATGTACTTTACGCGTACGTATGAGGAGAACCCTCGTCTTATTGAAATGTCCTTCAATTGCAGCCACTATCAGCACCAGTTAGCCGCGGCGAACACCAAATCAGATGGACATCTCGAGCCCGTTTACCAGACAATCTTCCTCGACAAACGCAAGCAACATCTGTGGACGATTGGGGAAATTGACGAGCAAAAAATCATCAGGAAGGACTGGTGGCATCAGCTTGGACACCGGTGGCAACACTACCTGCGTGTTGTGCCAGGCATGGTATTTCTTAATGGCAAGAACAATACCTCATTTGCTGGATCATGGACTTTGGTGGTAAGATCCTCATTCTCTTCTTCCCAAATCCAATACTCGGATAAATCTCAACGCAACGAAACATGGCCGTGGGAAAAATTCCTTACATAAACGTACGAAATCATGGGGAGGTAAAATAAAAGAAGGAAAAAAATCACACAACGAAAGAAAATTCAAAAAAAGACTTCATGCTAACTAGATCTACCTTGTCCAGAATATGCATGAAGTTGCCTGCGTCAGTGGCATCGCCGCAGCATATCGTCTAGGCGCCGAGTACTCAGAATTTGAAGATTTTGCGACCGATTTCTTCTCCAAGTACCTTTTATTGGCCCATGGCATGATTTATAAACGAGAGCAGCGGAAACGCCACGGCGGCTCATAGAATGGATAACACGAAAAAATTACTAGAAGAGATGTGTGTACGAACGATATCCGCTTTCAAGTAACTGCGGCTGATGTGGTATACTCGAACTTCAATGAAGGAAACCAGTGGCGTTATCGCGGAAGCCAAGGACTCCAGACCTGATTCTGGAAGAGTGCAGGCAGGCCATTGTCAAAGGAGTATGTTTTCCAAACGCATTGTTTGGTAAGATATTTGTCCCAGTTTCAATTTCAAATCACTCTACATGAAAAGAAACCATCCAAGCATCATAGAAGTCTACCAGAGTACACATTTATCATAATAGCAGTAATTGAATAGAGCCTGATCGCAAAAAAAAAGACAAAAAAAGAATCCATTAAAGAAGCGCTGTGCGGAACAGAGTCGAATGAAAAAAAATTCTTGATTCAAAATACCTCCCAACGTCATGGCCTCGTCAGCAATTTCTGGTTGCTTATATCATGAACCTTGAACACATAATCATCCACAAACATCTCCGCAGACACACTAAGCAATGTTGGCATACACGAGCCAAGAGCTGGAATCGACATTTCCATTCCTTCCATTACTTTTCCATGTTCGAAAAAGTATCAATGATCTGACTCTCCCGAATAGCGCTGTGACAATGATTTGAGGGTCGTCATCTTGGGCATAGCGCCTTCTCCATTCTTCTTCCTTATCTCAGAAAACACGATCTGTCGAGGATGGATTTGATGAGGCATCCAGCTTCAAGATTCGGCGAAGATCGTTTTCCATGGCTTCAATTTTGCTACCACGAGACTCTCCACTTCTGGTGTCATTGGCACGAGGAATAGAATCAGAGCTTCCTGGTGCGTTTTGCGGCGGGATTTGAGTATTAGAGGACGCGCTATGTGAAGAACGGTAGAGGGAGCCCGTGTTGCCAAACAAGAACTTCTTGAGCGCATCAGTTGAGTCATCAGCCGGGGGCGAGTCAAGTAACGAGGTCTGGCTTTGTTGGTGGCTGCTGTTTGAATAATTCGACCTTGTAGCGGGGCGGGCGGCCTTGATCCTGTCTTGATACGGCGTTGAAAATGCTGGACCCATCGGTCGACCAGGCGTTCCATTCAGCTCAGTGGTATCTATGCCGCCGGACGGCAGTCCTAGATTACCACGTCTTGTGTGTGGCACGCTTTTAGATTTCGACATGATGTTTTTCTCACTTTGGGGTAAACTCGCTGGCGATTCTTGTTTTGGTGTAAACCAATCGGGAAATTTGTCGCGCGAATCCCGTTCCTTCTCCTCTCGGTGTGCGCGAAACATGAAGTCCAGGGGCGACTCGCTAGTCTTCTGAAGCGACGATGACCGGAAGGGCGTAGATATATCTTGGTCAGTAGTCGGCGGTGATGGTACTTGAGTAGACCCCCTTTCGACCGTAAGGGGCGATTCTGCTGGAGATTTGGAAAGAAAGCTGGGAAGTGGCAGTGCGGAAGGAGCTGGCGATGCATGAAAAGTAGCGCCAGCATACGCTGTACTCATGCTGGGCTTGATAGATACGGAGCGCTGAGGCGGGGTTTGACCAACGGTTGGTGTGAAATCAGATGATGCTGGGCCGTATCTTGATTTGGGTTTGTTTTTAGATCCGGTCCTGGAGTTGGGAGCTCTTCGGGAAGAGGATTCATATGTTGTATTTGGGTCGACGGCAGCATGATTCGGAGTCTGGGGAGTGTCAAGCAGTGAGTTTGCCCCCAGCGTGGCAGCATCATTCTCAGAAGCGTAAGCTTTGTGAGCGGCTGATCGGGCGCCTTGGCGACCATTGTCGCGGCGAGCCGGAGTCCTTCTCTGTGGTAAAGGCGTTTCGCTCATCGTGATCCTGTAAAATTTTAGGCTCCAAGACAAGCCGTGACTTGTTGAAGACGGCCGAGCTCAGGGAAGTCGACGACGTTGTAAGAAATAAAGTATGGCTGCGCGCTTCATTCGGGTCGCAACGGCGCTGTATGGCTAGATGCAGTTCGCATGAATGGATTCGCTGAGTCTGACTCCCAAGTTTCGAGGGAGAACGTGGTGTCTGGTATGTTGAAGGTCGTTAAGACCGGTCTGGTCTGGTCTGGTCTGGTAGCTCGGTTACCCACTAGCTTAAATTTGGTAGGTGCACGTGTGGGGAGATAAGCAGGTAAGTACTAGGAGGTACAGGTCCTGAGGGAGGTAGCGGTGACGTGACAGTGGCTGACCGGCGTTGCCGGGCGTTGGCAGCCGCATGTGTGAGGAGACCCGGTAGTTGCATAAACCCGCTCACGCTTTCCTCCAGTCTGGTCAACGACTTCCAGACGCGCGTGTGGGGCGGGGCGAGGGTGGTTGGAGTTGCTAAGCTCTTAGTTGGGCGTCGATGGATTTGTGACGTCTCGACATGCTCCAGACTGACTGACTGCACGACTACCCAGACCTACTAGGCACGCAGCACCTCAGGCTTGAATTCTTGTCAAGTGTCTATCTACCTAGGTACGTATCGAAATTCCGTGTCATCTTTGAGCATACTTACCTTTCAATACTGAGCTTAGAGGTAGCATCGAGACAGGCCTCATAGCATAAACATCACGAAGCTCACCTGCAAATCGTTCAACAACGACCATCAATCAAGGTGAGATATTTATTTGGCCGACTTTAAAAGGGTGGCACGTTTTCCTGAAGAGGGAGAGTATCTCTACGACTTTATGGATCCCACGCCGTATCAGCTCTCAGGACGGACCGGCTAATTTCTACCCAGAACTTTTGGTTGCCGATTCATTGTGTGCTCAGCGCTGAGCGCTCTCTGCATAGGCATAGCACCGCGCTGCTCGAGTTGTTTTGAATTTTATTTTTCTTTCTTTCTTTCTTTCTTTTTTTTTTTTTTGAAGGAAAAACCGCCTAGCGAGACTTGCACATCAGCTCGCTTGACCACATTCCATCATGGCGGATGTTGAAATGAATGACGCTCCTTCTACAGCAAAAAAACCTGCGGCTTCTGCCAACGATAAAAAAAAGTTTGAAGTGAAGAAGGTTTGTGAAAGATATTTCCTCGCTTCTTGAGTGACTTTGTCAATGTCTGTGTATCTCTGACATTTTTCGACAGTGGAATGCTGTTGCCCTCTGGGCATGGGACATCGTGGTCGATAACTGTGCAATCTGCCGCAATCATATCATGGATCTTTGTAAGAAGCGACGAGACTTGACATTTCAGCTCTATTATTGTTTTTTGGGACAACTAACTAAAGACTCTCGTGTAGGCATCGAATGCCAAGCCAATCAAGCATCCGCAACTAGCGAGGAATGCACTGTAGCCTGGGGAATTTGCAATGTAAGAGTCAACTGAATAAATCTTGTTCTGTGCAAACCTGACGTCTATCAGCACGCTTTTCACTTTCATTGTATCTCACGATGGCTGAAAGCTAGATCTGTCTGCCCTCTGGACAATCGCGACTGGGAATTTCAGAAGTATGGTCGCTAAAGGTGGGGTGGGCAGCATGAGGGAAAAGCAAGTGGTGTCACATGCAGGAAGGACAATCAGTGGTTCAGAATAAAGCTCGCTTCGCCGGGAACGATTGATTTATGTATTTGAAGGTCGAATGATGGCAGCTGCCTTAATGCAATCCTGTCCCAGCCGGGAGCCATTTGACAGGTTTTGTGTTGTAAAATGGCCAGGGAGGCACAACAAGGACAAATGTCAACAACGTCCCTCCCAACCCGATGTAGACGGCTTTCTGGATATCTTGGTATTGGTAGCCGATGTTGAATGCCACAAGCTTTATTTTTGAAGAAATGAAAACGCTTCAGCAAGACTGAATTTAGTGATCAACGATTAAAGTGCAACTCACCGCAGATAGTGCTAAAAACAAGGTGGCTAGTCCCTCCGCGCGTCTCTGGCCGTCGAAGTCCTGATGTTCAACCCGTCAGCAAAAGAGTAGGTAGGACAATGCTATGCACCAGAAGCCGAGACAGCTGCTATGCATCTCGACATTTTCTGCACTTTCATACAATTTGGCCTTCGATAACATCGCGAACTTTGTCGAGAACTTCTTCCGCCATGATCAGCCGTGGTCGAGCTCAGCTCGACTCGTAATTTATAGGTGACGGATGCGGTAGGATCTGCGCCCAAACGACAGTGTCGTCAGCAGTTGATGCAGCGGCCACGGAAGAAGAGCTGCGATATCCAGCTCAGTTTTTCTATCGGAGTCCGAGGCAATTCCAATCAAACGGTGCCGCGTGGCGTCGGAGAGTCGGGCTGACGATGCTGTCAATGCTGAAGTTGCGATGGCGAATGGCAAAAGTGACCACGTCGAGCTTTGGTTGTCTAGTCGATCTACATTGTACATAGAGACAGTTGAATGTACAGATCCACATAAATGGGATGTTCGGCCCCACTGAGCCACAACAACAGGCCCCACCTTAAAACGCCGTCCCCCCTTCGTCCCCCCCAATGCCCGTAAAATTTCCATCTCGGTTTGAACTCTTCTTTCAACTTAATGAACGTGTGGTTCAATCAATCATTTTTCCTTCTCTCTTGCCAAACTTTCAAAAGACCAGGTTAATGCAGTCTGCGTCTCTCGCCATTTAATTTACTATATTAGGGAGCTGCGGTGTGGCATCTTCGATCTTTTACATCAAGTCATTATTATTCAACTTCTTTTTTTGTCCACAATCTGCTCTCCACGTCGCATAGCCAACAGCAACTGGTCCGAAGACATTGTCCAGGCAAAGTAACCGTTGGAGTCTTCGATACACATCATACTTCTAGCTTCTGCCTCAGGGTACAAATTTTCAAGTTGGCTCAACTCACTGTCACCAACGCAACAGCCTCTTCGCTTCTCGACCCTGGTTTCTGGGTCTATAGCGGAGTAAATAAAAAGCCTCCGTAACTTGGCCACGACTAATCCCGTCTCAACTCCTTATTTCAGCGTCTCCGACTTCATTTTGTCTTGTACGACAGATTCCACCCGGCCACAGTTTTGCTATCAAATAACGACACTCGGCGCCACGAATGCGCGCCGGGTCAACGCATCAGCTACGATCAGTTCGAAAAGTGAATCAAAGCCGAGCCCGATCGATTTCGAACTATGACCCAGAACAACTAACGGTCCGACCATTTCTTTTTTCTTTTTGTTATTGAAGTCTTGGTTGCAGATTTGAAGTCTCGGTTGCAGATTGGAAACATACTTCTCCGATTTCCTTTTTGTTCTCTTGCTTCCTATTGACCAACAAGGAATATCCAACATGTCCGACCACGAAGGAACAGCGGCCGAGAAAGAATATGCTGCACTTGTGCCTGAGCTTGACGATCACAGACATGACCCTATCACGCCATATCGTGCTGAGCGGCCACGACGAGGCACTTTCGACTCATTGTATGGGTCTCGTAAGATCGATACAGATGCAGGACCTTTGACTCCTGATATCAGAGTGCGAGACTTCGAAGAGGCTATTATAGATGAGGAGGCTCTGGAGGTGCCACACACCGCTCGTCGTGGCCGCCGCTTGACTGTTGAGACCCCAAACGACGGCAGATCAGTATCCCCGCCAAATTCAGTAAAGGCTTTTGCGCAGGCCCGGCGTCGCGAAAGAGAAATGTCTTTCTCCGAGCCAAATCGTGACTTCGAGGACGGTCATGGTCGATCCATGTCCATTTCTAGCCGTCGAAGCTACCGAAGTAAAGCGAAGACGACAGAAAAGGACGCCAATAGTCTCATGACCGACAAGGCTGCAGAAGAGGATGTGTGTTTTCCGCTGCAAGACAGTCGTTCAAATCACGATTTGCGTATCGATTTTGACTTTCTGGAAAATTTCATCAGTGCCGAGCGAGCTGCAGTTATAAATAGCCGACGAGTGTCACCTCCATCGTTTGATGATTTACGACTTAAACCGTCATCTAGTGGTCAATCACAAGTAGCCACATCAGATGGAGACATCTTGGATTTGCCATCAGACAGCTCTAGCAAAGAGAAGCCCGCGCTTGATACTTCAAACCGACCCACGGTCCACCCGCTGGACAAGAACAGATTTAGCTTTTTCTCGTCTGCATGGGAGTCCACCATTCATGCTGCCGAAATGGGCGATCTTGTTCTACCCGGTGAAGACATTCGGGGACTCTTTGAACTGCCCAAAGATGAGACAGACGGTGTGTGGTGGCTCAATGTTAATCGAGCGTCCAAGGAAGAGGTGCAAGGCATTTGCAAGGCATTTGGCGTGCATCCCTTGACAATCGAAGACATCATTACACAAGAAGCACGAGAGAAAATCGAACTTTTCCCCTCGTACTACTTTGCTTGTTTCAGGTCGTTCAATGTCGTCGAGGAACCAGATGGAATCGAATATGAGCCTTTCAACATCTACGTGCTGGTTTTCCGCGAGGGGACTCTGAGCTTCAGTTTCGCCCCAAACTCACACGCCTCCCAGGTTCGAAAGAGAATCACGGCTTTGAAGGAGTACGTGTCACTCAGCAGTGACTGGATTTGCTACGCATTGATGTAAGGAGTGCATCATCGCCTGGCGCATTTTTTTCTGATAAATCTCAAACATCAAGACTGACTTGAACATTCAAAAAATAGTGATAACATTGTAGATTGTTTTGCGCCGGCAATCCGCACCATTGAACTGGAAGCAGATGCTATTGAAGATGAAGTTTTTGTTATGCGCCAAGATGATTCGAGCTCCTTCCTGCGCTCAATTGGGCGAGTTCGCAAAAACTGCATGGCGTTGCTACGACTACTTGGCGGCAAGGCCGATGTCTTGCGCGGTTTCACCAAGCGATGCAACGAAAATTATCAAGTTACACCTCACATGGATATCGGCATGTATCTGGGCGATATCCAAGACCACGTGGTAACCATGGCGACAAACCTTGGACATTTCGAAAAGATGCTCTCCCGGGCACACAGCAACTACTTGGCTACTCTTTCCATCAACAGCATATCGCAGGGCACAGATACCAACCGTGTTTTGAGCAAGATTACCTTTCTGGCGTCCGTCTTGGTCCCTCTGAATCTCATTAGTGGTGTTTTCGGTATGAACGTGACGGTACCTTTTGAATCTACGGGCAGTCTAGCGGCGTTCTTTGGCATTATTGGCACCATGGTGTTTGTTTGCATGTTGTTTCTAGCGTTGGCTCGCTGGAAAAGATACATATAAGCCTGTTAGCAGCTACTCGTTCGTGATCTTTGGGGGTGGGGTTTTTTTCTTTTTTTTTCTTTTTTTTGAATTTCTAGAAAGGCGCTTCTTTCCGAGACGTCGGAAGCAGTTTCTCTTGAAAAAGAGTAAAGAGGAGGAATAAGTGGATATACGGCTTCTGCCCTCATACTGGTCCAAACATCACATATAGAGCTTGACGAAACATATATCGAACTCGATTTTTTTTTACTCTACAATTCACGAATAACAATACTTTTGTCCATACCCATCGTCAAATCCAATTCTGTAAACCGGATGCGAAACCTAGCTTTAGCGTTTCGCAGACGTCAATACTGACTGGAAAATGTATTCCGCTGCAAGCAGAGTGTCGTTTATATTCGTGCATGTTATGTTTATTTTATTTTTTGGGTTGCTCCTTTTTTTTCCCGTGCGCCGTGATTTGATTTCATCGCCTGGGTTTTCTCCCGTGGACTCGTCATTACTTCATGATGCGGGGCTGGAGCTCTTGGACCGCCGACACGGCCTGCGAATTATAACGTGACTAGTTGATTTTCCATAGCCTTCTTTTTACTAACTGACATGCATCATTGTTCATTGGAATGGAGGCATACTTTCGCGAGAATCTGTTTGAGCGACTTCACTTTACCAAGTCACATATAATTAATAGCAAATGCTTGTAGCGTGCTGCTAGTGAGTGTGAGTGGGTAACTTCTGGTATTCTCCTATTTACGGACTAATTCGATACACAGATAGCGAGTCAAGGCTCATGACTATTCTTCACCGCTGCCGCGTATATAACATGTTTTACAACGACTGCAGCAGACTTTTTTAACTTGAATGATGAACATCATTACCATGACCATGATTGACAATCGTAGAGGCCGACCCTCTACCAATCGCCAACCCACTCAACGTCCCCGAATTCGGGGCGCTTATCATACCGACGCCAATTCCAGTCTCGGCCTTTGCTTCGAGGGCAGTCCTTGGCACGTTCTTTACCAGGCGTTTTGTTTGTGTTTTGAAGAATCGAATAATCTAGAACGCCAACTGTTCCACAAGTCCTATTATCAATCCCCAAGTGAGGTCGCGACTTCACGCCGAGCGAGTTATCCATTTCACTTGTTGTACTCTGACGCCTACGACGCGCACCCAGAGCAGCCCATTTATCATGACCGAAACTCCTGGAAGGAGGAGAGTACCGAGTCGAAACGAATGATAGAGGCTTGGAGGGGGGCGAATCTTGGAAAAAGAACCCATCCGCGACCAAATCGTCGTCAACGTTGCCCTTGATTCTGACTTGGCAGGCGGGAGAAATGTCGACATTTCGGGCTTTCTTGACCTCGTTTGAACTCTCGTGACTCCAGGTCCTAGAGTTGAATTCTTGAAAGGCCCTCTTCTGCTCTTCCTCTTCCTCTTCGTCTTCATCCCACATATCGCTCCAGCTTTTAGCCCCGACCTCCTGGCGGCCACCGAATACGGTAGACATGGATATAGCCAAGGGCTGGGCCATGTTGATTGGAAGAGAATCCGCAGTTGGTGAGATGTCATGCCTGTACGGGTTGTATGGCTTGTCGGAAGTCGCAATTGGTGGTCCCATCGAGACGTCCACGTGAGATCTGAGCATCGATGACATGGAAGGAGTTTGAATGCTAGAAGAGCACCAATCAATTGTTTCACTTGACTTGGAGAAGAGATCCTCAGAATAGCTTTCGTCATCAGGTATGGCGCTGAGTTGGCGGGCGCCGTGACGAAAAGTTCCGTGCAAAGCCTTGGCCCAAGGAAAAGCACCCGACTGATTGTCAAGATGAGGACTCTGTAGAGAGGGTGTTCTAAGCGGTTCGCGATTGGCAGATGCAACAGTGGCTTTCTCGGCTCCGCAGAAATCATCGAGCGATTCGTCCTCTGTAGTAAAGCTGACGACACGAAGAAGGGCATCTCTAGCCCCTTGAAGTGAACGCCTTCTGGGATCTAGATTCATGCACTGAACAATTACTTCGTAGGTATCTTGTGACATGCTAGGAAACACGTCGAATAGACTCTGCTTGTCCCGAGAAAAGTCCAGGAAGAGCGGGTCGGCCTCGGTTGGAGTGGTGAAGGGATTTCGAGAAAATAAAATATTCAGCAAACAGATCCCGATAGCCCATATGTCAGCGTCAGCGGGAGAATATCCAGCTCCAGCAGAATCGAATTGCTCAGGCGCCATGTAGCGATCACTGCCGACTGTTGTCTCATACGACCACTTGTCTTTGGTTGCCAGCCCGAAATCTCCAAGTTTCATGTCGCCCTCTTGGGTGAGGAAAATGTTCTCAGGCTTGATGTCGCGATGGTAGACTCCTTTTGAGTGAATGTAGGACACGGCATCAACGAGTTGAAGCATGAACTGACGAACATGTTCGGTTTGCAGCGGACCGTGACCGTTCCTTATTGCTTCGTACAAATCGCCCCGTGAGCAAAACTCCATGACCAAATATACATGTGCATCAGTCTCGAAAGAGCATAAAAGATTGACGATGTGCTCATGGTTGCCGAGATTGCTGTGCAAAGCAATCTCTTCAGAACTTTCGTCAACAGCAAACCCGTACGAACTGTCATAGGTTGCAGACTTCTTCGTCATACATTTGATGGCGACTATCTGATCAGTCATCAGATCTTGGGCCTTGAAAACCATGCCGAAGGAGCCATGGTTCAAGGGAGTAATCGTCTGATAACGGTCATTAAGCACAACGCCTCCAATGAACCTGTTCTTCAAGCACTCCATGCTGTAAAGATTGTGAGGCAAGGAAATTCGTAAAAAAAAAAGGACAGAAAAGTGAAATGAGAAATTCGTAATAAAGAAGCCAAAGTAATGCGATGAATACTTTTACAGTTGAAGTGTGCCGATATATGCTGTAGAGTCGACTCCGGAAAATCAATTTGGGCCCTGTGCAATGTTGACAATAATAAAATTGCCGCTGGTATCCAGGTGTTTCGAGCTGGGCAGTCGGCTGAAATGGAATTCTCTGCCAATTGTTGGCGATAATGAGTGGTAAAAGACAGGTCGTTGAATATACAAATGGAAAGGAAAATGTAGAGAGAAAGAGACAAAATACCCGCCGTGAAAGTGATTGCGTTTGTTTTTTTGTAAAAAGGAAAATCAAAGGCTCATTTGCAAGAATATAAAATGACGAACAAAGGGAATCGCGTATAAATGAAAAGTCGTGACGGAAATGCAGTAAAGCCCCCGCGATGGCTCGAGCGTCGGCGAATGAGAAGCGGAAAGAATCGTTATAATGACATAAATGTTTTTTTTTGGAAGTTGCGAGACCGGAAAGTTGCTTTTAAATCGTGACGTGTACGCGGATCGCAAAGGACCCTGATGAGATGGCGCCGACTTTCGCTGCTTGGTAACCACGTGCTCAATTGAAAGCCAATCTTGTAGTTGCCGAATGATCTTTCTGTTTCAAGCTTGTATCTTGACGCCAAGTAGGAGTTCGCACCCTTTAAGATTGCCAGTGATACAGGGTCACTGCCTGATACGACTTGGGTATACTGGTTCAGGTAGTCGAAAAGATTTGGGCTGATGTGTCGCACGGGGAGAACCCCAACGACCAGATACAGATCAGAAGTTGTGCTTTCGTGACACCTTGTGGGTGGGCAGCGTCGTCGGCTTTTTGATTATGGGTTGAAGAGGAAGATTGATGTTGTGTTCGTTCGAAAACTCCGACTAATTTCACACCGAGCGTGGTGTTGACTTGGCTTGAGAGTTGCTCGGTTGCGAGGGTCGTCTTTATTTTGTCAGAGAAGTGTGACTTTGTTCAGGGAATCCGGCACAGCAAAGGTTCCTTCTTTCTCTCGGTCTTGGCTGACTGACACAGAAGGCGAGTCAATCGATGGCGCTCGAGGTTGCAAGGTGAAGGCAGTGGGCAGCAGGTGTTGAATTGAGTGTCGACGCCGGGGTTGATTGAGGCGTTGTTGTCTATCAAGGTGGACGAGGATGGACCTTCTCAAATGCCGAGTAGAAAGAGGGCCTTGCCTGGGAAATAAAGCGAAGCAAAGCGTGACGAAGAAGACAAAGCGGAGAGCGGAACGAGGGAGAAGTACAAGAAATAGAACGCAAAACGACGAGCAGATGATATTACAGAAGGAAGTAAATGGCGGTGATGAGAAGACGAATGGGATGGGTTGGGACGGAATAGAATGAGGTGGAAGCAGGAAGGGGACGGGGACGGGGGGCGTGTGTGTCATCGGACGGCAATCGGGGAGACGGACGGCTGGGGGAAACCAAGGGCAGACGGGGACGACGGGGACGAAGGGGATGACGGGGACGAAGGGCACGAAGGGCACGAAGGGGACGAAGGATGGGCTTGGTCGAGACTCGAGCCAACGTGGAACGTGCAACTACCTAGTCAATTTTCAATCATGGGGCAGCGCGATGGGCAACCAAGCCAGCAATCCTACAGGCTATCTGGCTAGCTGGCTGAGCCGAGCTGAGCTGGTATGCGGTGCCCAATTATTCCGACCCCCGGCGATAACATCGTGGCCATGAAAGGGGGACGACCGAGCAGGTACTAGGTACAAGTCCGCATGCCACGGGGGGGACAGGCGCCAGTGCTACCACCAATGAGAGTCAGGGAGACGTAGGCATGTGGTAATTACAGCGCGCGTAGATAAAGTACCGAAGTACCGAGGGATGCAACTACCGATCTCCCTAAATCCTCGTCCTTTCTCGCCCACAGTACTTCTGCTCAAGGGCGCACCTGCTGCGGTGCCAGTTGAGTCATCGGGCTGCGGCAAGTTCGAAAGAATAGTCTGTCCTCGGAAGCGAACTACTATCTATTCTCATGACCAGCCTGGCAGGGCCAGAAACAAAGGGCATCTCTTGCCAATTAAGATATCAATTGGACGAAGTCATACAAGTACCTTGAGGCCGCTGAATAGACAAAACGTTGCATGTTGTGAAATTACGAATCCAGTCTACGTGCAAGGTAAATGCCTACTACCCCGTAGACCTCTACTTAGTAAAGTCACCAGGTACTTACATACTTGTATTGGGACGTGCATGTGAACCCATCGACGGCTGTGCCAGCGATATGAGTAGTGCATTACCTCCAGGTTCTAGGAGGGTGGGCCGCCAGCCAATAACGCCATACAGCCTCCCATACAGCCTCCCATATATGCATTCCATTGGTTCTCCAGGAAACTATATCCACACACTAGAGAACCGGCCACCGGCGGTGCCAGCGTGACCAGACGGTTTTGAAACCGTTTTGATACTGTATGCTTACTGTTTGCGTGCCTAAAAGAGACTTACCTAGTAGTCAGACTATGCATAGAGTGAAAGTACTCCGTGCCGCAACAGCCACTTGTGCTCGTGTTGTTCCGCAAGCGCCTTCACGCCACGGCATCGCGACTTGAGCCGTCGGAGGCCTATGGCCTGCCGCCACGGCACCAGACAACTGAGAGGCCCCGAACGTGGCACACCTCCCTGGCATCATAGGTGGTGACAAGACCGATTCACGATCAAGGCACTCGAACTTGAAGGAACCCCGGCTGCCAGCCTCGGGACTGACGCGTCAATCGTCGTCAGAGGGCCTGAAGAAGATCTAATATGGTTATCTTATCACGCCATGATATAGGCAAGTGGATATATGGACAGGTACTTCTGTACAATGCCTATTGTACCTACATACATATGTACCTAGGTATTTAGGTACCTGCTAGATGGGAAGATAAGTCATGAGTACCTGTATACACGTCCAATATGGAAATGTCTGGATGTACTGGGTCAATTGGTATCGACGTACAATGTACATAGCGACTAGACATCGCGGGCGGGTAAATAAGATTCATGTCGCCAATTGCGCTATCCCTCTAGCCAAACCCGTCATTGTTCTGATAACATCTGAACGCAGTAATCATCACGAATATCAATCCATCTGTGCGGCGCCGCTTACGCAAGTCAGGCCACTGCCGGCCAAGGCCAAGTGCAGCAAGTCGGTCAGTCTCGAAGAAACAAACTCAAACAACAACGTATGGAATTGTTCAACGCTAGCTGGCTCTAGTTCAACTCACGATGCATTAAAAGAAAATGGAACAGCACAGACACAGAGTGTGGGAGCCCTTCAAATTCATGCAAGACGACAGATAATGGGGGGGGGACATTGACTCAAGAGCTTGAAGAGAAAGAGGGAGCCCGAGAGTCCTTGACCGCTTCTGCAATCCAAGCCTGTTGGTTTATGCGCATGTGTAAACAGACATGAACAGTCAAAGATCCAAAGGTGGTGTGTTGTTGGTGTGTTGTATTGATCAATGTGTCACCTGCATTTTAACGCTCCACACAACCGACGCTAGCCCGAGTTTGCCCCACATACATCACTTGCCGCCGTCGTCAAAGCCACATCTGTCCAACAATTTCTCCATTGCATGAAGAGAGGGGGAGAATCGTCTCAACAGCAAAGACGAGCTAGAACCGACATCTGATGCAATAAACGGTCAAAAAACAGTCAGGAATATCAAGGCAGTCAAGACGGTCAGGACGGTCATACATTCTTCAACAGAGCACGTTTTACCTTCTCAATTCCGCCATTCATCGAGACACACCTCTCCGCTGGACACGAAATCGCATCAAAAGTCCGGGGTGCTCAAGTCGGGTACCTTGTGATCTCTAAGTCATCAAACAGTAGAAAACCATGCTTGCCAATGCATTTGCAGACTTTGATGTCCTGGTCCTCGACATTGGTAAACATGCAATCCCATCTGATTCCACTGTTTCTTGCTGGTACTGATGTTGTTAATAGAGGGGACTGTTTGCCCAATAACATTTGTCCACGATGTACTGGTACGCTGACCTTTGCGTTCTTCTTTTTGTGCTTTTTTGTTTTTCTTGTGTTTTCTGGGGTTTTTCTTCTCAACTGGGGTGAATTGCATGGTCAGAAAGGGCACCACGGCTCATCCCTCCGGCTCTGTACTGGCCTGCATCATTCCACTCATGTCGCAACTTTGGCCACATCATACGTGATCATGCTTCACGTTGTCTGACCTGTCCATCATGGACTGCGGGTAATATTGCATGTACATCACTTCTCGGCGACGGGATCTTTCCGTGTCTAGTGTTTATTATGTAACTTCCAAACACCATATGTGCTTTCATCACACCATACGCATCTCCGATGGCACCGCTTCTTTACTTTCTAAAACCATATCTAACATCTCCATCAGAGAAATCTAACTGACGAAACCAATCCCATAGTTCCCCTATGCTTTGGACGCGCTGCCCCATTATCTCGATCAGTATTGGAACAGTGAAGCCTTTTCCGTATATCGAGAGGCATTTCCTGAAGACTGTAGGATAGACCGCGGCGCATTTGAGACTCATTTCAGAGATTTGGTTGCCAGGGATGTGAAGGCACCGTATCTGAAAGCACTTCAAGGACTTCTATGGCAAACAGGTTACGCATCAGGAGAGTTCAAGACGCCTCTCTTTCCCGATGTTGGTCCGTTCATAACAGCTGCACATGCAGCGGGCAAAAAAATATGCATTTATTCTTCAGGTTCTGTCAAAGCACAGAAGTTGCTATTCGCACACACAACCGGAACGCCGCCTGATCTGACCATGTGCATTTCAGCATGGTTCGATACTATCAACGCAGGTCCGAAAGCAGAAGTCGGCAGTTACAAGACCATTCTTTCCAGTCTCGGTGGCCTCGATGCCTCACGATGCCTATTCTTGAGCGATAACATAAACGAGGTTCGGGCTGCCTTGCTGTCGGGCATGCGGAGTCTTCCCGTCCACCGCCCTGGAAATGCTGCATTGCCGGAAGATGATCATCTGTCCAAACTCGCAATAAACAGCTTTTCCTCAGAAGCCGACGATAGAATTCAGCAATGCCTGGTCGCTCTGGAGAAAGCAGTTGCAACATGAAGCCGATGCATTGGTACACATATGAAGGTAACACCTGTCTTCGTCGCCGTATTCACGTGAGTGGCAGTCGTCAAGGACACGGTGAGGATACAGATCCGCTGCAGCAAAGCATGAATCAAAAATAACATATGGGATCGATCGAGTTAGATCAGAGTCAGAGTTTAGTTTGGGCCTTTCCCATGGTCTTCAAGTAATCGAACCCGGGGACTCGGATTGGCATCGCACAAGTAAATGTATTGTCTCGATAATGCACGTAGGATCATCAGGGAAGGACGTGTGACAATTGTGGTGAAGATAAGGTGCATCGTTGTCGCACCATGTCATGTCCGAGTAGCAATACAATGCCTTGGAAAAATCTCCTGTGGTATAGGCGGCTCCTGATGAATTCCCAATTTAGCCTGCCTCTTCGGTAATCATCGAGGCTTGGCTCATCAGCGATGATCTCTGGGCCACGTTTTTGTTCGTCAACGTAATTGAAAAATTATTCCTCGAACGGCCAGGATGTAACTCCACCTTGGGAAAGTGCAGTCTGTCAAGGTCTTTGGCAGCATTCCTGACCCATAAGCTATAAGTCAATTTTGACGTCTTCTTACGATTTTGCAAAGAATATCCAAGGGCTTCCATGAGAGACTTCAATCTTGCATCCGTAAAATAGCGGGAGTTGTCTACGCAACTTCGAGGAAGTACAAGAAACAAGGAGGGAAAAGTAAGGGGCTCCATTTCCTCTCCGTCTTTCTGGTGCATTTGCGGTCTCAGGAATGAAAGCGTCCTTAAAAGCATCTGGCCGCGACTCTCGGCATCAGGAACAAAGTTCAGCACCAAACTCAAAGAAATGATATCAAACTTGTCAGATGTCAGCTCTGGAATAGGCCGCTGCATGAAGTCTTGCTCCTGGATTCCGATTTCCTGGCTATTCAAATCAATGTGTACCATTTCGAACAGGCCACTAACGGAGCATGCGTTCCGAGTACTCAGCGCTCCGACTTCGAGCATTCGAGGCTTTTGAGCGAGAATTTTTATGCTCGCAAGAGGAAGCCATTGTAGCAGAACCTTGGAGGTGTCGCCACCCCGATCGTTGCTCTGGCCTTGTAAGCTTGCTTGTTGGTATCGCTTGAGTCCGCCCAAGCTGGATATTTCCTTCGCGATGGCCGCCTCCATACTGGAATCCCCCTCCGCCTTGGCTCGCTGTTGTCTTTTCTCCAGCTGATGATGCTTGTTGATGAGGGTCCGACTTGTCTTGCGCGACATGGACCGCTGTGCTGGTCTGGCTATTGGCGGCCTTCCAGCCTTTAGACTCTTGCGCGGAGGCCTCATTATTTTAATCCTTTTTTTGTTGTCGTTTTTACGTCGACAAAGTTTCAAGGCAGTGAATCATCGAGGCGGGCGTTTAAAAGGTCGTCAATGACAATCCAAGAGCAGCCAAAAGTTCTACACCAATCGTGCCGCAGCTGATGTACTTTTTAAGAAGAGACGAGAGGAAGCAGTGAACGATCAAGTCACCGAGGCGGCGGAACTCTGGTTTTGGCGTGTTGATATCTTCACATCTGATTGTTGTCCATGATTAATCAGCGTTTAGAAGTTGGGACCTCCCCCAGGCGGGGGTACGAAATGAAAGGTGGGGCCGCGGCACATGATCTGCACGGCCGGAAACTCTGTTAACTGCCTACCCTACTTTTATTTCTTCGCAGTAAACACCAAGTAATTTCCTGGTTGTATCTGTTACATTATCAACAATCTCTTGCGTCGAGCGAGCGTTATCGGATCGAGAGACCTCATTTTCAACCATAAAATCAGCTCTGGAATCACTCGCCATTCTTGTGCTGCTATTTGTTCTGCATACAGCATTGATGAGGAGGGCCGCCAGAATACCCCGAGCGGGCGAGTCGGACGGAGTTGGAGGAGGTCATCTCCCCTGCAAGCTTTGCTTCTCGTGCGTTCGCAGGATCAGAAACAGGGGGGAATGAAACACGCCGTCGACACGTGACGTATGTGAAGTCGCTGTCGGAGTTTCTCTCATGCGGTCAACCCACGATGTCGTAGGCGGCGTACCCATATGCCTACCTACCTACATTACAAAGGTATATTAGTTCGAGATATCAAAACTCAAAGACCGCGAGGGCCTCGAGCTTAAGACATACAGTATATACAATATATGCACCTACATTCCTACCTACATCATTTGTACGTACCAACTGTACCTATCCACTTGGGTACAATGTATGTACATACATATTATGTAGGTAGATGGAAAACGAAGCTCTCTCTTCCGATGGCTCTGCGTTGCCCCTCTATCAACGCAACTCCCTTCTAGCACGGAAAGCGGAGGCGATACATGCATGTACCTGGTCTGGTACGTAATGGTTCCCAAACAACGGGTGTCAGAATCTCAGTGCTGTCTACTCTTTCTCGCTTGGCAATGGAGTCGATGTGGAGTCACACCGGAGACGTCTGGAGAGATCCTGGTGGCAATGCTATGCTTGCGGAACGGGGGCCTGCATGGCGGTCCAAGACTTCGCTCCTCGATGCACGCGATGCGCGATGCGCGATGCGAGATGCTCGATGCGAGATGCTAGTCCTACCAGAAGTCCAGGACCGACTCTGCATGTGGTCTGGTCTGGTGGCCTTTATCTTCGCCCCTGCTTTCTTCCCACCCATTGCGGATAAATACGGCCAGCGCAAGTCTATAAAGTATTTTGCTCTCTCGGTTGCTGCTTATCTCGACGGACTTTCTTCTTCGTCGTGGAATGCTCATGCTGTTTTGACTTTGGGACTATTGAGACAGGATCACCCGGGCGGTATCGGAGCTTGGCACGCCTACCGCGTTAGTACTTGAACTTAAACACCCCAAACACACCATCGTCTTGTTGATTTTGCTCGAGCCTCAACCTCGGCAGCGCATCATGGTGAAGAAATACCTGGGCCTCTCTGGCCCGTCCCTCAATTGGGTCATCGGAGCTGTAGCGGGATGCGACTTCCTCCTGTTTGGCTACGGTTCGTGGGCATCAATCATATCTGTTCTGTCTATTTATCGTCGTGTCAATTCTGTCTATTCTAACTAGACAATGATATCACTTTGATAGACCAGGGGGTTATGGGCGGCATTTTGACACTTCCCGTCTTCCTCGACCAATTTCCCGATATCAATGATGCAGCGCCGGACCTCGACCGTCTCACCAAGTCCAAAAGATCTACTTACCAGGGTATTGCCATTGCCTCCTACAACCTCGGCTGCTTCGTCGGCGCGATCATCACCATATTTATTGGTAATCCTCTTGGTCGCAGACGCATGATTTTCCTCGGCACTGCTATCATGGTCGTTGGAGCTGCGCTGCAAGCGTCTGCGTTTTCCCTCGAGCATTTCATCATTGGTCGCATTATTACTGGAATCGGCAATGGCGGAAACACATCAACAGTCCCCATGTGGCAGTCTGAAACATGTTCCGCCCACAAGCGAGGCAAGTTGGTCATGATTGAGGGTGCCCTTATTACTGGTGGTATCATGATCTCATACTGGATTGATTTGGGCTTATCCTTTGCGCCCGGCTCTGTCGCATGGCGATTTCCACTCGCCTTCCAGATTGTATTCTGCATCTTCATTCTTTTTTTTGTTCTTAGGCTGCCGGAATCTCCCAGATGGCTTATTCTGAAGGGTCGCGACGACGAGGCCCGAGAGGTTATTGCCGCCATTGCCGAAGTGGAAGACGGCGACAATTACGTGGGTAATGAATTCCGCGCAATTAAGGAGACAGTATCCGAAATGAGCCAAGGTCGCTTCGCCGATTTGTTTGCCCGCGACAACAATCGTACTCTTCATCGTACCATTATAGCCTACGTCGTTCAGATGTTTCAGCAGATTTCTGGTATCAACCTCATCACGTATTACGCTGCCACTATCTACAGAGGTCTGGGGATGTCTCTCTTCATGTCACGCCTTCTCGCTGCTTTGAATGGTACCGAGTACTTCGTTGCGTCGTGGCCTTCAGTCTTCCTTGTGGAAAGAGTAGGTCGCCGCAAGCTGATGCTCTTTGGTTCCGTTGGACAGGCCCTCACTATGGCTATTCTCGCTGGCGTCGGTTCCGATAAGGAGAGTACGGCCTGTCAGGTTGCCGGTATCATATTCCTTTTCGTTTTCAACACTTTTTTTGCCATTGGTTGGCTAGGAATGACATGGCTGTATCCAGCCGAAATCACGCCTCTACGTACTCGTGCGCCAGCGAATGCATTATCGACTTCATCCAATTGGATTTTCAACTTTATGGTACGTGCAAATTGTTCGCAGCGACATTGACAGCTATTACTGACGTTCGCATGCCCGTCAGGTTGTCATGATCACGCCTGTTGCGTTCACCAACATCGAAAATCATACCTACACCATCTTTGCCATTATCAACGCTATGATTGTACCTTCGGTGTACTTCTTCTTTCCCGAAACTGCTTACCGGTCACTCGAAGAGATGGATACCATCTTCCAAAAAGTCCACGGCTGGAAAGGTGCCTTTGAAGTTGTCCATCAGGCAGAGATCGAACCGCGTCGGTATGGCAAGGATGGAGAGCTTCTCGCTGCTTCTGTTGAAGTATATGAGAAGGGAAACACTGAGCACTGTAGCAGTAGTGCTAGTGAAGACACTGCCAATTCCAGCCATGGCATGTTTTTGGGTAGTGATGAAGGAATCCAGCGAAGCTAAAAGCTTATGCCATTAGGTGCGATGCAGTTACATGATTCTCTGCTGCTCATGTTGGATGTTGAGCAATATCTATACGTTGTCATGACTCACCCTCCCACACCAGCAATAAACCCCTTGACCCTGGACTGGGCATCACCTGCTCCCGGGGAAGAGGCAGAGGGGCCGCCGCGAGGCGTGATTCTCATCAGGTGCTTGCGTTTCGCCTACGCAACCGATGGGCACATTTGAGCACGAAAATTCCTTGTTTTGACAGGATTAGACGGCTTACCGTTTCGACTCAAGATTTTGAAACCCCTTCAGAGAGGATTATGGTCTTTGCAGACTTGTAAAGAAGCACGAATGAGTTTCTCTATGTGGAAGGTGTGAGACGTTTAGAATATGACGTCGCTCTTTAGTTATATATCTGTCTCTTGCTACGGAGCGGAATCGATCATGGCCAGCTTGATTGATTATGATACGAAAGAATCATATGACTTCTGATCACTTATGTCGATGATTAGCTATGCACAAGTAGTTGATTTGTTCTTGCAACAGTTAGACTGTTGTTTAGCCTCACACAAAAGCCTGGGAACGTTCTGAATAACAAAGTGCAGCTGCAATCCATAGAGGGACGAACACATGAGGCAGATTAGGGTTCACGGCATGGCCAAGCTGGATGAAGAGTCCGACCCGTATCCGTGTATACTGTACATAGTATATGTATTCGAAAGATCGCTACGCTGTTGTGGGGGTTGTGTTGAGCTTTGCGGTGTCTCACGCGCAGCGTCTAAAACGCCCGAAAACTTTCAATTTTGATATTTATCTCTAGGCCAGCTTCACTTTGTGTTTGTTATAATTCTACATGCTGCCTACCATAGAGTCCCGTTCCGCCGCAGTGGTGAGCTGCTCTCGCGTCGCAGCGCGTCGCAGCCGCATCATTGTTGGTTAGTGACGCAACAGACACCAACAGACCCCCACTAGCTCTCCTCGTCTACCCCTCGTCTACCCCTCGTTCCCCCCCCCCCCCCACTCAGCCACCCATCGACGACGCCAACAGACGCTACGTGTGGGCTTCCTCTTGTGTGATCATGTTGCATTGATCTTTCAAACGAGTTGCCGTAATAGCACAGATCCCATCAAAGCGTTCAAGTCGTACAACTGATAGAACGAACGTGGATTTGGATTTGCCTTCCCCGCGCCGTCGCCACCCTCTACTCTGACAAGACGGAGACTTTTTGGCTATCACCATTATCCTAGGATCTGAGTCATTCGGCTCGTGACTGAAGCATTCTAAAGGCTTTGTCAACTCCCACTCTCACTCACGCTGACTCTTCGATCAAAAGGCTGCAATCACCTACGCTGCCTCACTCTCTCTCTACACCATGGTAGACAGGCCCCGTAAACCATCAGCCTTGGCTGCGACACCAAGCATGCCTCCTCAGCCGCAAGTGTCTATCTCAGATGGCAATTCACGTGTCTCTGCCGTACTTCCCACTGGAGAGAGCGTCGAAATCTTGCTCGTGGGCGCCACGGTTCTCAGTTGGAAGGATGCTCAGGGCGACGAGAAGTTGTGGCTAAGTAAAGACACGAAGCTCGACGGTTCCAAAGGCGTGCGTGGAGGTATACCACTGGTATTCCCGGTACGTAATAATTTCCCTGTGAGGCATATGTGGAGGTTTCTTACCTTATGAACTCGTATTTATGAGTGAAGCGAGATTATTGTTCGAGGAAAAACGGATCCTAGACCCATTGCTAATGGTACCATGATGATTATCGTCCATAGGTATTCGGACCTGCCACATCCGATCACATGCCTACATCCAAGCTTCCTCAACATGGATTCGCCCGAACTAGTCGATGGGAATTCCTTGGAAAGTCTACGAGCGAAGGGTCTGGCTCGGGTGTGAAGCTAGACTTTGGCTTATCGTCCGATTCTATTCCCGAGTCAACTCGAGCCCTTTGGCCATATACATTTGGCTTGTTGTACAGCGTCACACTGGAAAAGGATAGCCTAAACACAACCTTGGTCATAACGAACGATGGTGTTGAGTCGTTCGATTGCCAGATGCTTCTACACACTTATTTCAACGTCAAGGTGAGCTCGATTTATCAACCACACCTTGTTGGCCTAGAACGAAGCACTCGGACAGATTATGGAACTTTAAGGAGTAGAAGCTAACTAAAGGGATTTTTCTTCTTCTTCTTTTCTATCTCATTTCTTTGTCTCAGGACATTTCGACAGTAAAAATCACCGGGCTTGAGAATTCGAAATACATTGATAAGATGGATGATGCGAAGGTCAAAACAGAAACGTCCTCACCTGTCACCTTTTCTTCAGAGACAGACCGCGTCTATACACCCGCTGAAGGCGCCACGCATCCAATAGTGATATCTGACTCAGGATTGACTCGCTTCCGCATAATAAGAGACAATCTCGACCAAGTCGTCGTGTGGAATCCTTGGATTGAGAAGGCGCAAGGCATGGCTGATTTCACGCCCAAGGACGGGTACAAGAATATGGTATGCGTCGAGGCAGGAAGCGTCAATTGCTGGCAGAAGCTGGAAAAGGGTGATGCTTTTGAAGGCGCACAGACAATCTACCTTTCTTGACGAATGAAGTAGTCCTGTTTGTTTCTTCTTATGTTTTAGGGGTTCAAAGAAAGACATGGGGTGAAACCAGATGGCAAAATTAGGTAAAATCGCTTTCGCCGCACCATGTCTGTATTGTGAATCCATTTTGAGTTTCTTTTACTTTCCATTCGCGCCAAAAGCTGGTAGAATAAATACTCAGGTCGAAGCGAGTTGTCAGAGAAGGACCAATCTGCCTTTCGACAAAAAGAGAGATGAGGATACGTTACCCAAGTCGGCAGCAGTGACCAGTTTCTTCTCGCCACTCAATCAGACGCGAGACCTTCTCTTTTCGTCTGTTTTTCTTGCTATAAGCTTTCCTAGTGTCTCATCACCCATCATCTACGTGCAAGACCCATGTTGGAGCGAATCGTCCGCAATGCACTACATAGCCTGACATGCATCTCCAACCCAGTCTTTCGCCACAACTATTTGCCCCGGAGGAGGGATATCAAATGTAGATAAATCAACCGGTCAATGCGGAAATACATAAACAAATACGGAAAATATGCCCTGTCACGTTAAGTTAAGGCAGCTTTAGCTGTGGAGGGCTAGTATATAAAGTACTATACTTTTTTTACTTTATCCTTTTTTTGCTCCAAGTACTAGGTCAACTAGATGAGATTTTCTCAAAATGCCTCCTCCGATCACTGTATGTCCCACTGAATACGCTGCGCGTTTCCGAAGATGAAGACCGTCAGGCATTGTGTCCATGTTCTTTTGAATAATAGTCCGCCACAAGAAAGGCTAGCTCGAGAGCCTGCTTCTCATTCAGTCTCGGGTCGCAGAAGGAAGTATAATTGGTAGACAAGTCATCTTCCTCGAGGCCCTCACTGCCGCCGAGACACTCCGTCACAGCATCGCCCGTGAGCTCGAGATGCACACCACCGAGATAGCTGCCTTGTTCCTTGTGAATGCGCAGAGACTGCTCGAGTTCCGTGTATATATCGTTGAAGCGGCGCGTTTTGATGCCCGAGGGGGTGGAGAGCGTGTTGCCGTGCATGGGATCGCATTGCCAGACCACACAGCGGGCGTATTCCGAGTCCTCTACCGCGCGGATGTGCTGTGGGAGCAGCTCGGCTACTTTGCCGGCACCGTAGCGGGTGATGAGAGTGATTTTGCCGGGTTCGCGGTCCGGGTTGAGCGTTCTCAGCAGGTCGAGAAGGTCGGATGTTGGGGTTGTCGGTCCGACCTTGATGCCGATGGGGTTGGCGATGCCGCGGAAGAACTCTACGTGGGCGTGGTCGAGCTGGCGGGTTCTGTCTCCGATCCAGATGAAATGCGCCGAAGTATCATAGTAGGCCTGTTTAGAGTCGGGCTTGTGCTCGTGCTCATGAGTTGGTTCTGACGGAGAGGTCGCTCTGCTGCTGCTGCGGCTGGCGCCCCCACGAAGAAGAGGTGGCGATGATTCGAGGAGTCGTGTTAGAGGCTGCTCGTAGTCTAATAGCAGGCCCTCGTGGCTGGTGAAGAAGTCTACAGTTTGCAGCTCATCTGGGCGTGACTTGATGACTTCTAGGAAACGGAGGGTTTGCTTGATGCTGCTGGCGATGGTTGAGTACTTTTCCTTGAGGGCGGGATCTTGTACATGACCTAGGCCCCAGTCGAGAGGACGGTGAAGATCTGCGATTCCAGAAGCGATGGAGGTGCGGATATAGTTTAACGTTGCAGCAGAATAATGGTAAGCTCTGCTGAGGAGTCAGAAACAGGTCAAAAAAAAAAGGGGGGGGGGGATCCCCTCTACTTTCTCCCTCTGATATATATATATAGGACATGATTTTTAGTCGAAAATCAATGCTCACTCACTTCATCAAGCGGTTGGGATCAATATCCCTCTCATCAACATGATACCCGTTGAGGATATCGCCTCTGAAACTCGGAATCTCTCTGCCTTGATACATCTCCATAGGACTAGACCGAGGCTTGGCATACTGGCCAGCCATGCGCCCGATGCGAATAACGCGCTTGTTGATCCCCCAGATGAGCACCAGGCTCATCTGCAGAAGCAGCTTGATCTTGGATTCAATGATACCTTGCTCACAGTAGTCGAAGAGCTCGGCGCAGTCGCCGCCTTGTAGCAGAAAGGCCTTACCATGAGCCACGTCGCGAAGATGGGCCTTGAGAGCGAGGATCTCATTCGGGTGAACCAGCGGAGGCATGCGAGAGAGTTCTTTTACGACTTTCGAGAGCTTTTCCGGCTCAGGGTACGTGGGCGATTGTTTGATGGGCTTTGAGCGCCACGTTTCCGGGCTCCACGTGAGTGAGGCCATGATGGAGCAATGTTCGTCTTTCTTCCTTTGTCCCTTTTCCCTTTCGTTTTACGTTTCCTGCTTCTATTTTTTTTTGTATTTCTTTTCTTTCTGCGTCCGGTTTGAAGTGGGTGATCTGTCCAAGCTAACCAATACACCAAATGATGAATATCAAGCAAAGATTCAAAAGCCAATTCATGCAGTCTTGAGTCAGTCCAAGTGGGGCATATGATGGCCAAGGGAGGGAGGCGGTGAAAGCCCGCATGTGGTATGACACTATATGACATGGCACTGCTCTTCTCAATCGATCGATACCCTCTTATGATGGTGAGTGCTCTTCCATGCAAAGAGGAATTGTTCTGAGCTGACACTCACATCGGTTCGGGGAAGGACCACACGATGTGTGATTCTTGGCAGAATCTAGAACCGGGGGCTTCCATGAATTTCATATACTTGCATGACATTCGACGTCTAGGCCCTGGATACAAGCGCCATTGAGGTTTTCCTTTTTACAGAAAGATAATTATTAGAAAGCTTCTTCAAGCTAGGAATTTGTCAAGAACGGCAGTCTGCTTCGCATTGTAAAGCAATAGCATCGGAGACGGCGCATCGGATATGTCATCGTTTTAATTGAGTCAAGAATGGCTGTCCTGATATAGGACCCAAGCGCCAGCTTTCCAAACTTGTGCATAAGATTCGGACCTTTGCACGCGTCTATTGACGACATATTCGCAGGGTTGCGATGAATGCCAGTTTTTCCATCTGGACGTTGCCTCATGTTCTTCATGTATTGCCGTGCGAAACGACACGAGTATATCGAGAGGGATGGGACCTGTCTGGTTACTGCTCCAATCACCAAGATCATACAATATTACTACACGCCCTATCTAATATCTCGTGTTTTCTGCTCATTCCAAACGAAAAGAAAACAAATTGGGTCTTCATTATCGCATGTTCTGAAGGTGCTTCATCGTGAGGAAGTTCATATCGAGGAAACGATCGACGCAATTGGCTAGACAGGATTCTTCCGTACGGTCGAGTTTAGAGTTCTTGATGTTGGTCGTGACGCATTTTTTCCAGCATATCTGTGTCAGATTGTGGGTCTCTAGAAACCAGAATGTCAGAAAATCATCTCTGTATAACGGTCCGTCTTTCATACAATAGGGCTAAAAGTGACAATAAATTATGAGTGCTTCGAAAGTGGGAGGATGTAAAAATAAAAAATCAAACTCGACCCCCCCCCCCCCCCCCCCCCCCCCTCCGCCGTAAAAACTTTTTTTTTAGTATCCATATCCTTTGGATCAGAAGCACCCCTGCTACGCACCGCCTCCTATCCCGGGGAGCATACTTCTATATCCTTTGGATCAGAAGTATAGCACCCGGGATCAGGAGCAAGCTGTCATTTCAATTTTGTAGTTAATTATTTCTTTTGTAGCGCAAGCACTAAATTACAAATCTCGTCAATGTGCATTAATAAAAAGTTTGAAATATGTAAAGTAGCTATACAACTTATAATAAGTAATGTCAAGATTATTATTACTCAAATAATATTAAATTCACTATACATTTTAATTATCTTGAATAATATATTATAAACAGTTGTACCTAATAATTTTTTTATAAATACTAATTTTATGTCTTTATTTATAATGTATATACTACTTAGTATAATAACCAAATTTATTAGTAAATATATAGCTATAAGATGTATTAAATAATTTGACATCAATAAATTAAATAGATCATTATTTAAATTAAAAGGTTCTTCCATTGAAAAAGCGACACAACCGTCTACAGGTCCTTCCCCTCCTTCATTAGAACTTGAGCAGGTTTTGTCTGTTGTATTTACATCATTTAAGCTATTTTTATCATTTAAGTTATTTTTAGATTGATGATTGAAATCTTCATTATTTTCTCCTCTGCCCCCGGACTCAGCCGGTGGCGTAACTTCGTTCGCTTCTTAGTTTTTTACGACCTAAGAAGTAAAAACCGAGGGGGAAGAAGAATTTTTAACTTGTGAAGAATTATTTGTAAAATTCTCTTGAGTTAAGCTGTCCATAGCTTTAGCTGCTACAGTTATGCTACCTCCTAAGGCTCCTCCCACGGCTATTGCACCTAATTTTGTAACGGGAGGTAGGTTACTTTTTTGTATTACAGTTGCAGCTGCACCCATACCCCCTGCTACTGCTGCACCTATTCCCACATTACTTAATCCCCTAGACAAAGTTTCTGCTGGTAAACTAATATTAGGATTGTTTATATTTATATTATCACTAATTTTTACTTCAGGTTTAGATAATTTGTTTGTTAGATCAAACTCACCATCTAAATAAACTATATTTATTTCAAAATAAATATATAATAATATTATTAATACTAATAATATAATAAGGTATTCTAATAATCCCTTGTTAATATTAATATACTTTAAAGTTTTTCCTAAATAACCTTGGAATAACAAGTAAAAAAATATTATAGAAGGTAATAATATTCAAATATTTAAATCATTAAAAAAATTATTCATTTCGTTGTTTTTATTTATAAATTAAATTAGATTGTTAATACGTATGTAATTAATATATATGTATTTTTTCTTATAATATATTAAGGGGTACAGTACTCCTTAATACAACAATTAATATATATGTATTTTTATTATTATTATATGTCAATGAGTACAATACTCCTTAATATATCTACTGCATAATATGCAAAAATTTTATATTTTATATAATTTTAAACTAGGTTTAGAAGAAGGCTAAAGCAAGCGATCCTTTATTTTTTAGTTGCTGATACGCACCAAAGGGATGCATACTAGTCAGCTTGGATAAATAGGCGGCTACGCACGTTGCAAGCTCGCTAAAGCTATAAAAAATAATAGCAAGCGCGCTTCGCTAAAGCTCGTATGTTAGAATTATATTTGTAAATAGACTAAATTAAATTAGATTACTTTGTTAAGAAAAGATGTTGGAATAAGATTGGATCTCCTCCTCCAGCTACTTCAAAGAATGAAGTATTAAAGTTTCTGTCTGTTATAATCATGGTTATACCCATTTTTTTTTTAGGTAACAGGCTACTCAACTGTATTATATATATGTTAAACTTATGGTTTATAAATAGTGTTTTCTAAATGAGATCAATTAAATATTGATCTACTATTATTCATATTTAACTTTAGTGTTCTTATTTTTTCTAAATAGACAGGATTTCTATGTAATTTTTTTTCATATAAATCTAAGGCTTTTTCTCAGTCCTTATAGTCTAAGTATTTGGAGCTAAGTAAAGGGTAAGTATTTAAATAGTTTATTAATATTTTATTACTTGTAATACTAGAAGTATTTACTACAAATTGTGAATATTTTTCTTTTAAGGTTCTAGTTCTTAATTTAGTATTTAAAAACTCTGCTATATTATTCATCAATTTTTCTAAACTTTCCCCACTTATATCATTAACTCTTTGAGATAAATAAAATTGGAAAGCCAAATAAGTTCTTAATTTTTCAGAAGAAAATCCTTTAATTGAAAAATTTCCATCACTATCTATAAATCCTGCGAGTCATGCATTGCTATCTAAAGAGCTATTATCTAAGGGTAATTTTTTTATCGTGCAAAGCACCCCTTTATTATTTAAGAAATCTATCATATTATGTAAAGCATTTATTTTTGGTGTTCTAAACTTACCATTAATAGTATTAACTATTAAAGTAACAGATTTTTTATCTTGAATCTTTCATCTGACCATCTCTTTAACAGGATGTTTATATATATTTCCACCATATATTTTTTGCAAGAACTTTGCAGAAGGTAAGTCTTTAGCTGCAAATACTACTTCTATATTGGCTACCCTACTTTTACCCGTTGGACCCTTTAGTACTTTAGGTACACTTAGGTGACCGTCTCCCTCTATAAGACCAGCTAAATAATAAGATAACGCATTATCCTTATTATTATTTAGATATTGTGAGGTGCAAACAATATTAATGCTGTTTTTAATGTTAGAACTTAAATTTTTAATAGATAATGCAAACATACTAGACTCTAACAGTAAATATAATATAAATACAGGAACCGTTATAATACCCAATTAAAATAAAATTTGATCTACTAGACCAGGTCTCATGGTTAAATAAACCTTTTAAACAGAATTGTTTAAAGTAGATACTCAATACGTCACCATATTGTTAGGGCTATATTTTATTTATATAAGTTATATAAATTCTTTAAATGATCTCAATTAAATTCTGTTCTCTTATTATTCATTTGAGATTTGATTTCTACTATAGTTTTAATAGATTCAGGTTGTGTATGCTTTTTAAGTTCAAAATATGACAATACTTTTATTCAATCTTTATAATTTAAATACTTACTAGAAAATAAAGGGTATTTTTCAAGATATTCTATTAATATAAAATTACTATTTAAATTAGTAGTTCTAACCCTGTATTCAGGTTTAGGTTTATTCATTCTAATTACTTTTACAGTAGATAGTAAGAAATCCGCGATTAAACTCAAATATTCATAATTATTTTCATTATTATGGTCAATTTGTCTTTGAGCTATCTCAAATTTACATTCTATTTTAGGATATTTACTACTTAAAGTAGTTCTTACTGAAAAATGGCCGTCTGCATCTATAAACCCTCCTAATCAACAGTTAGATTTTAGATTACTTATATCTTTACTCTTCTTTTCTATATTTAAATCAAGTTTTGAGTTTAATCAGTCAATTAATCTATGTAAAGCATAAATTTTAGGAGTTCTCAGGTAACCGTTTATAAGATGAGTTACAAGAATTATACCTTCAGATTTGTTTATTGATAATACATAAGCATTAGACCCTTTTTTCCTAGAGATAGAACCATGGCCTAGTTTAGATTGTATCATTAAAGCTAAAGGGAAATCTCTTAAATCAAATACTATTTGTATTGACACGGCTAATCAAATTTATCATACATATAAATTCAATAATATATACTTTTTCTATCTTCTGTCTTCTGAGTAGTTTTATATAAAAGCATACTAATTATTTTTTCTTCTTTTATTCATCCCTAACTTAATTTTTATAATCTCGCGCCTTCGGCGACTAAACCCTGTTGAGTTAAATGATTCTTATCCTTCATCAAATTAGCGACTTTAATAAAATCAGAAAAATCTTCAGATTTAACTCCTAGAATAGGATATTTAATAAAGAAAGGTATTATCTTCCCACCCTTCGGCCTAGCACAGGCTAGTCCTGGGCGAAAGGTTAATATCAGTCAACTTATGTACAACTAGATCTAAAAATTGTACCTTATCCCACTCATGTATATAGCCACAACCTAAATATTTTATAATATTAGTTAATAAAAATCTGTCTCGAATATGTTGAGTAATTTGAAATCTTAATATTGTTTGATATCCGATAGATGTTGTTTTTGATTGTTTAATATTAACTAAAAAGCATCCTTCAGCACTTACAAATCCTACTATTCACAAAGGATCTGGTATATTACTACATGTGACTGAGGGTCTATTAATTGGAACAATCTTAGGAAAAGTTATTTTTAATTGATCTGAAAGTCCTAGATTTATTGATGCTTTTATTGCGACTAATCTATCTAAACCTTCCTTAGTTAAGTGTTCTTTACGTTTTATTAATTCAATTGCACGTTTAAATAGTTGAAAATCTGACCATTTTTGTGTAATTAAGCCATAAGTATCAAAATGTTTAACAATAATACCTAAATCATTAACAGACTCTACTCGATATTGAAATGATTCCACTCCATGCTTATATATATTACCTACGCCAAAATAACTTTGGATATCTTTTAATAAACTTATATCTTTTTTATGAAGAGCTAGTTGAAATTTAGGTTTAACATTTCAACCTAATTTATACTTAGTATTTTGAACGATACTAATAATAAAGCTAGATTCTCCATCCGCGTGCGAAGCTCGCCAGTAACAAATCAAGGGTTTACGCCTCCTTGTTGCTGCTGCTTTACTATTCCTAAAGTAGAAGTATATCTTATATTTTGATTTATACGGTTAGAAAGGATTTTGATTCGACAATTTCTTTCGAAACCCGTTAGAGTACATCTTAAACATGTTAAAACATGTCAACTACCGTTTACTCGTTGCTCTTTTACAGTAATCGTTTCAGATATTACTGATTTAGATCCGCGATAACCCATTTCGTTTTCACAAATCTTTTGACTTGTTACCTTATAAGAATAATTACTTCTTCCACCTCCGAATTTTCATTCCAGGTTTGGTACCAAAAGCTTTAGGGCGTCCCCGGAATTTGATAGTTTTTCCCACATTAGTGATTTCCTAGATCACTTGGCAGGATAATATAATTTGCCTTTAGGTGATCTTTCTGCTTTAGGTACAATAATAGTACCATCTCCCTCAATTAAACCAGCTAAGTATGAAGCAAATCTAAAATCAAAATTATTACTATAACTAGAAAATAATCGACTTTTTCTATTTAAAGGCTTATAACATATAAATTTTGGCGTATAGTCTCTGAAGATTTTTAATAAGTTCAAATTTACTAAACATCCTGCTGATAAAGATATAATTAATACATATATCTCTTCCCAGCAATTGGCCAAATTTAAAGCAGGCAGTATTTCACCTGCTAATACTGGTAATGATAATAATAATAATACAGCTGTTATTACTACAGCTCACCCGAATAATGCTAATTTCGTTTAAAAAAAACTAGATTAATTTATTTATAGCACATATAGAATACAATATCTTTTTGTTTATTAATCAGATTAATAAATTAAAATAGTTATCTATAAGTATAATATCATATTCTACTTTCTATTAAAATTCATATTAGATTTTATCGCTAATATTTTATCTAACCCTTCTTTTGTTAAATGTGATTTATTAGTCATAAGATTTGATACTTTTTTAAAGTCTTCATAATCTTTTACTTTTTCACCTATTATCGTATATTTATCTAAAAATGGAATTATTTTATTATGTAGATCAGATAGTTTCGATACAGTATATCTTACTATTGCTGATCTTTCATTTATTGTTATAGAACCGCAATCAAGAATAGTTTTTATTTCTTCCATTATACCTATATCTCTTATATTTTGTACAACTATGAAATTTAAACTGAGACTTAAACCTAATTTATGTGTTTTAGATTGACTTGTCTTTACAAAAAAACATCCCTCTCGGCGAAGCGGCTACAAATCCCGCTATTCAGTAATTCATATCAAATACTTTATTCTGTATTGATATGAATTCTGGTATTATAACCGGGTTAGTTTTAGGAAATTCTAAAGCCAATCTTTCAGGTAAACCTTTATTCATAGAAGCTCTTATATTAACTAGACTTTGTAAATCTGTTAAATGAGATCTATTTAATATAAGATAATAAGCTTTTGTAAATAATAAAAAATCTATTTGTTTTTGAGTTCTTAAAGGGTATTTATTAAAATGTTCTATTACACTTAACATATCTTTCAAAGATGTAACTTGGTAATTAACTGTATCTTTATTTATAGTTATACTACCAGTCCCAAAAAAATCTTGTATCTTATATAAGATTTGAATATCTTTAACATGTGTTAAATATCCCTTCTTCTATTCATTACGGAGTGTATTTTTCTTATTTCTGATAACCCTTCAGCAGTTAAATGTTGTTTATTTTTCACCCTTCGGTTTTTAATTTCTTCATCATTTAGTGCTTCGCTCGAAGAAATCCTAGCACAGGCTAGTCCTGGGCGAAAGGTTAATAAAACAATTTTACAAAAATCTTCAAAATCCCGTTGTTTAATTCCAATTAAATTATATTGTTTAAATAACGGTATAATAATTTCATTTATCTCATTATAGCCAGATACAAGGTATTCAACTCCAGAATTTCGAGTATTTACTGATACACGTCCGCAATTTAAATGTTTAACTAAACTACTAATTAATAGATGGTCTCTATTATTTTGTGTTATACAAAATGCTAGTTTTATAGCATATCCTATTTTTGTTTTAGATTTATATATTGACACTATAAAACTCCCCTCTGCATCTACGTGCGAAGCTCCCCGACTAATCAGTTTTTATCTATAATTTCAGGTAGTTCTACTTGAGGTTTTGATACTGGTATTATTTCAGGGTATAAAACCTTTAGGTTTTCCGGTAGCCCTAAATTCAAAGAAGCTTTTATCGAAAGAATTTTATGTAATCCTTCCTCAGTTAAATGTTCTTTATTGTTCATTAATATTACTACTTTTTTGAATAATTCAAAATCAGCTTGTTTACGAGTTAATAAAGGATATTTTTCAAAATGAGGTATTATGTGATTTGATATATCTTTGATACTAGTTACAACGTATGATATAGAATCATCTGCGTTTATTTGAATATTACCTCCGGATTTAAAAAAGGATTGTATTTTCTTCAATAATTCTATATCACGTTTATTTAAATGAATACTAAAAACTAAGCCAACTTTGTAACCAACCTTAAGCTTAGCATTACTGGAAATATATACACCAAAACAAGATTCCCCGGCGTAGCACACAAAAACCAGTAACATAGTTAGGGTTAAGATTTTTAATAAAAGTACTAAAATAATTAATTTTTATAGGTTTGTAGAGTATTTTTTTTAATGATTTAGTGTTAAAAAAAGAATTGTATTTTATATGCTCTACTTTCGTATCTTTACGAAATATTATACAGACTTAATTTGTGCGCAGCTAGCTAGCTTTCTATCCTTTTTTTTTTTAGAATAGAAAATACTAATTGTACACTTCAACCTGAATTACATCTGGGATTTTTATAAAGAGCTAATTGGAAGCATGCTTCCGCATCGCAAAACCCTGTTATAAAATTTGGATTTAATTTCAGATTGTCTGTAGAATATTTCGTTTTACTTTTGTTTATATAAACAAAGAAAGAATAAATTCCATAACAACCTTGTTATGGATTAATCTATACACAAGATTTCCCCGTGTCTTAGAGTACACCTTACAATATATATATTATATTGAAGAACCGTCTACTCGTTGCTCTTTTACAAACTTTATATAGTTTGATTTAGATCCGCGATCACCCATTTCAGTTGCCATCATCTTTAGTGATATTACCATACCCTGAGTCATTAATCAGGCCGGCTCTAAAGTTTCCTTTACAACTTTGGTTACTAAAGCTTTAGGGCTTCCCCGGAATTTGGCCCTTATACACAAATTAGCTTTTTATGTAATTTTATACCAGGTGTTCTCATGTTAGCTATAGTAGTAATGAAATTTATAGCTCCAAGTAAAGAGCTTACTCCTGATAAGTGTAAGGCAAATATAGCTAAGTCAACACTAGGTCCACTGTGGCTTTGTAACCCAGATAACATGGCGATCAAATTTATCAAACATAATGATAAACGGTTATTATTGTATGCGTGAACTAAGGCTAATTCTAGGCAAATTAACCCATTATAAGAGACTAATAAAGCAAATATATTAGTCTAACAATCATAATTAATCTTCACTCAGGAGTCTTCCTTTATCCATACCTGCTTTTATACCTATAATATCATTTAACCCTTCAGGGGTTAAATGTTTTTTAGACTGCATTAATGTTGCAATCTTACATCAATCCCTAAATTCTATATTCTTACTACCTATTAATTTATATTGGTGGAAAAAAGGTATAATTTTATAACGAATATGTGAAAAATTTCTCACACTATAGTATAATCAAGGACCTCTCGAATCTTTTTCAAGAATTCCACAATCAAAATAAGGAATTAAACTTTCCATTAGTTTTTCATCTCGAGCATGCTGAGTTAATTGAAATACTAAAATAGATTGATATCCTACTTTAACAGAGGAAGATTTACTTAAAATAGATTTAAAGCATCCTTCAGCCGAAGCAAATCCTGCTAATCATTGGGGATTCGGGATTATTTTTTGATTAACTACTGGTCTAGGTATAGGAATACATTGTGGGAAAGCAGCCTGTAATTCCTCAGATAAACCTTTATTAATAGAAGCTTTTAGAGATACAATTTTTTCTAATCCTTCTTGTGTCAAATGTTCTTTAGTATTCATTAATTCTAGAACTTTTTTAAATAAAATATAATCCCCTTGTTTTTCAGTAATTAAAGGGTATTTATCAAAAAAAGGTAAAATTATTTTTATAATTTGTTCAGATGATTCTATTCTATAGCTAAAAGTACTATTACCATTTTTTTTTATACTTCCTAATCCCCGAAAAAAATATTTAATAGCTTCTAATAATAATAAATCTTTTTTATGAACAGCTATAGAAAATATAGCCACTACTAGTCATCCTGTTTTATACTTAGAATTTTTTCTAACTCTAACCATAAAGGAACTTTCGCCGTCGCTAAATCCTGTTACAGTTCAAGGCTTTAATTTAGAATTTGCATTTTGAGCGGTAAGACTTGAAGAATAAAACCGTTTATTTATTAAGCTAGAAAGGGTTTTGACTTGATAACTTCTTTCAAAGCCCATTAGAGTACACCTTAACATACTATTCTTAATTGAACCACTTTGAGTTAAATAAGAATTTATGTAACTACCGTCTACTCGTTGCTCTTTTACAAAAGAATGTAATCCTTTTGACTTAGATCCGCGATAACCCATTTCGTTTTCACTCATCTTTTGACTTGTTACCTTATAAGAATAATTACTTCTTCCACCTCCGAATTTTCATTCCAGGTTTGGTACCAAAAGCTTTAGGGCGTCCCCGGTATTTGATAGTTTTTCCCACAATAGTGATTCCCTAAATCACTTGGCAGGAGGGTAACTTTATATTAATAACCTCATATTTTTGTATTAATAACTTTACTAGTTATTAAGATTTAATAAAAATACTATCGTTATATCCATCCTTCACAAGATGGGTTGGACTATGCCTTCATCCTAATAAACATTAATCTTTATTAATTTTTTTAAATTGTTTATCTAATTTAGTTGATCTTAGATTTCTAATAGTTTCTCTAATTTTACTTAATTTTTCGTAATTTCCTTTATGTTTTACATAACTTCTTGCTCAAATTCTGAACTCTACAGCTTTCATACCTTTAATACAATTTTTAAAATAAGATATAATATTTTCTATAGCGCGAGAATTAGTTGTTACAGTTGTATAATATGTTTTCTTTTTTACTAAGTTAGTACCTAATATTAATGAAATAGATTTTAAAACAATAGTATCTAATTTTTGAGTTATTTCAAAAGCATGAACTATACGAGTAGGTGTTTTACTTACTAAATAAAAACTACCTTCAGCTTCTGTAAAACCAATAATTCAATATTTACTCATTACTACTTTAGCTTCATTAGTATTATTAATCTGATAATTAACTACTTCTCAAGCAGGTGAAATATAATCATTTCCCATTTCTGTCTTAGTTAAGTCTAATAAAAATTTATCTTTCTCTAGTCTAGTTAAACTATCATTTTCTAATATATCATAAGCTTTTTTAAATTTGTAATATGAGTAATATTTACTTGTTAATAAAGGATATTTATCAAAAATAGGTAAAATAACAGAACCAATGGTTTTTCTATCTCTAATTCTAAAATCAGCACTTAAGTTGTTCGTGTTAACATTAACTGAACCAACTCCTAATTGAGTTTTGATAAAATATAATATTCTTAAGTTGTAGGTACTTTGAGTTAATTTAAAAAAAAGAGTTCATTTCCCCTCTTTTGATCTATAAATAGTAAAACTACCATCACCATCTGTAAAACCTACTAATCATTGATAAAAATTATCTTTATTTTCATAATATTTAGATTTATTAATTCATGATGAATGATCATGAATATCTATATTAGGATGCTCTACGTTTAGTCTCTGATGGGTCGTTGTTGATCCCAGGCATATTGTCTTGAACCTAATTCTATGAAATAGGAAAGTTAAGTACATTCTTACTGTTAAATTTAATAAAAACGAGTAGTACTTAAATCTATCTATAAAGATATCAAGATATCTATGCATCGAGTAGAGTTTTATTGCCCTTGAGTTACCTCAAGGCAACTCCTTACCTTTAAGAGTTCAACCTGTACCAGCTCCTCCTTCTATACATGCTGAGAATATTAATAACATTAAGCTAGGAGGTAATAATCAGAAACTAATATTATTTAATCTAGGGAATCATTTACAATGGTAGTTTCCTACCACCGCGGACTATGTCTTCACCCTTATTAAATATAATAAGGGGCTTCGCGTGTAGTCTCTGAGGATCCTACTCATAATTGAAATTATTTTGGTTTCCTGCACATTCTTCCCATGTATACATAAGTGTTACGACTAATTCAGTTACTTGCACAACTTTATGAGTTTCTAAACTCCAATTAGGTGTCTATGTATCTGTTGATAGGAAAATTAATTCCATGTTCGAGAGATTCTATGCATATAGCGAAGTAATAATTAAAAAGTTTACACTCTTTAACGGCACTCCCCTATTTAGGGTAATATAATAATAACAAAATAATACAAAATAATAACAAATGTAAACTTAAGCTGAGAGTTTATTTAAATGATCTCAATTAAAATAAGTTCTATTTCTATTCATACTATCTCTAACAGAATCTGTTTTAGTTAAACCTTCTTCTGTATCTATACAAAAAAAGATATAAATAGCCTCCCTATTTCTACTTATTATTCGAATAAGTCCCCGCCCTGATACTAATTAAGCTAAAAAAGTAATATAGTAATAAAAAAGTAATCAGTATCATCTCTTATCATACGAAGTATATTTAAGATTATGCGGCCATAAGTTTAAAGAAGACTTAAAGATCTTTTCTGTCCTCCTGATCCCTGCGAAGCAGGGATATGGAGAGCTACCTGGGGAAACTATATTCGAGCTTTACAGTGATCTTTTTGCATTCATTCTATCTCTAATTTGCTTAATGTCTTCTAACCCTTTTAGTGTTAAATGACCCTTGGCTTTTATAATAGCAGCTGCCTTTTTTCAATCTTCAAATTCTAATCGTTTTACACCTTGAAGAGGGAATTTATTTAAAAAAGGTATAATCTTTTCTTCTATGTCAGAGAATCTACTTACTTGATAAACAACAAGAGGGTGATTTTTTCTATATATTAATTTACCTACTTCTAAATACTTTAATAAATTTACCATTAATCCCTCATCTATTAAATGTTGACTAATTTGAAAAATTAAAGATACTTGGCTTCCGATACTATGGCTTGCTGATTCTCTAATACTTATTGAAAAACTACCTTCACCATCTATGAAACCCGCTAATCATTCGGGGTTAATTATACATAAAGATTGATCTACAATAGGACGTGGTATTGATTTAGTATCAGGAAAAGCTTCTTTTAATTTATCCGTCAATCCTAAATTCATAGATGCTTTTAAACTTACAATCTTTTTTATACCTTCCAATGTAAGATGCTCTTTTTGGTTAATTAACTCGACAATTTTACTAAATATAATAAAATCCGCATGCTTACGAGTAATTAAAGGATATTTTAAAAAGAATGGAATAACTTTATTAACTAAGTCTCCCACTGACGCTACGACAAAATCGACAACATCGGAATTATTTCTAACAGCAATAGTTCCAACATTACCTAAACAGGACTGTATTCTATATAATAAGGCCACATCCTTTTTATGTAAAGTTATAATTAATCTAGCTAAAACTGTTCAACCTGTCTTCATATTGGATTTTCTTAAAACACTTACTGTAAATGATGAATCTGCGTCGCAAAATCCTGAAAGATAAAAATTGTCTAAATTACTATTTTTTGGAAATACAATAGTTGATGGGGTACTTTGGTTAACTCTTGAATATTCTCTCTTATTTATTTTATTTAATCCTTTTAAGTGAGTGCTTCGCCGTAAATTTTCTGAACGATTATTTAAATAAAAATTACCAGTATTAAATTTAGTTAAATGATTGCTCAAAGGAGTAGAATCATAAGGGTATTTAGCTTTATTATGAGAATTAAATAATAAATCTAAATGATCTCAATTAAATGTAGTTCTTTTATAATTCATATTGCCTTTTTTTAAAGCTGCATATAAAATATCCTCATGTGATCAAACTCTTTGTTTGTTTTCAAGCATTAATAACACAATTTCTCTTCAATCTCTATAATCTAAATATTTACTTGAGAATAATGGATATTTATCTAAATAGTTTACCAAAATTTCCGTAGAATATTTACTTGATGCTGTAAGAGTGTAATACTCATTACTAGTTGATTTCTGAGTCCTAGTTAATAAACTGCAATTTAGAAATTTAGTAATAGTTGTTAAAATATCTAAATAACTGTTACCAGTAACAGGATCTAACATTCTCTGTTCAATTCTTAATCTACAAGATATTTTTCTTTTTTTTGCATTATTTTCTACTTTAGTATGTTGTACAGAAAAACTTCCGTCTGAATCAATAAATCCACTTAATCAACTATCATTAGCCAAAGGGCTCTCTTTTAAAGGTAACTTATCTATCTTAGTACTATGATGTTTATTTAATCAATCAATCAATTTATACAATTGCTGTATCTTTGGTGTTCTTAATTCACCATTAATTAAGTAAACTATTTTCTTTAAACCTACTACAGGTGAAACTACTAATACACAAGCATTATCTTTAAATTTATATCTAATGAAACCTGATTCTACAATATCTAGTAGTTTTTTGGCTAAAGGTTCATTTTTTAAACTAAAAGTTATACAAAATCTTGGGTTATCTTTCTTTTTAGAGCGAAGCACCCCTCCCTCTGGATTTTGTATTCAAATATGACCATCACCTTCAAATAAACCGGCTAAATATGAATTAAATTTATTATTTTTTACATTTGTACTAAAATTTATTTTGTTTATTATATTCCCAAGGATGATCTTTTTGTTTGCCATATCCGGACCTCCTACCATAAGTGGCATTAAGAAATTCATTTTATTGTAATCGTTAAATTACATTTGGACTATCTCTTCATCCTTTACAGCAAAACGCAATAAAGGAGTATAACGTATAGTCTCTGAGGATCCTACCATCTCCATCATGTAATAGATCTAAGGCTCATTCAATTCATATTTTATTGTAAGAATGAGCGCTTAGGCATAATGTTGTTGTTTTGTTTCCTGCGGATTATCCATATATATTTTTATTAGTTTTAAGTATCATGTACGTTTAATTACTAATTAGTTCTATAAACCTTGCTAGTGTGACCTATTCCTTATACCAAGCTGCAAGAGTCCTATGGTACACTTTTAAGGATAAACTTTCATGATTACTATAATAAAACTTTAGGAACTTCCCGTCATTTAGTTATATTTTATATGATAATATTACTATTATCTTCGGCAATTTCTATTTTTTTTTGTACGGTGCTCCGGATCCTTTAGGATACAGAAGTTCGCAAAACTTTTAAACAAGAGTATTTAAATGAGAAAAATCATAATTTTTACGTTTATTATTAAATTGACCTTTAACTCTTTGAATCTCCAATATATTTTCGCCCGTTAAAGGTTTACCTTGACGCAATCTAATTTGTTCAACTACATATTTTCAATCTTTATATGCTAAATATTTTGAAGAATACAAAGGATAACGTTCAAAATATTCTATAACTTTTTTATGACTATCTAAATTATGTGATATAACCATATAAGCATAAAAAATTTTTTCATTTTGCTCTCTAGATCGTGAATATAAATTAACCCCAAGGTATCTAGCTATATCACTTAATATCTTGAAATAGCTAATACCCCCTTGTTCAACTGAAGCTTCTCTATGGTAATTTTGTCTTAATTCAATACGAAAAAAAACCTGTACTCTTTTAGAAGTATTTGCACCTTTTTTCTTTCTATCAGTTAAATTAATACTAAAATTTGCATCACCATCTGAAAACCCAGCTAATCAAGCATTACTGTCTATAGGCGATAAATCTAAACCCAAGGGTTCTATATTAGTACCCTTATTACTATTATATCAATTTATTGCCCGGTGTAATGCTTCTATTTTTGGTGTACGCATTTTACCATTAATAATTTGGATGATCTTTATCACATCTTCTATATTCTGAATGTGTCATATGACACACCCTTGCTTTTCTTTTTTATACATTTTTCCTACTTCAATTATAGATATTAATTTTTCAACTAAGGGAATATCATTTAAACTAAAAACTATTAATATTTTGGGTAAATATCTTTTTGCATTTGAGTTTATATCATGTACAGCTAACGAACCATCCGCTTCTATTAAGCCAGCTAGATAGTGTCCATACTTATTCCGTAAAAATTCTAATTTATTTTCGTAGCCATATCCGTATCCGTTTCCGGAGGATATGGATATGGCTCGCGAAGCACCCTTTCGCGAACGAAGTTGCGGCATAGCCAGTGCGTAACTTCGTTCGCCAAGGGTAGGTAATGATGTAAAAGTTTGCATATGTACTTTGATTTTACCGAATCCTCCTATTAAGGCTGGCATACTTTTACTCATAGACTTTCGAATATGAACGGACTATATCTTTATCTTTAAATATAAAATAATATTTAAGATATTTCACGTGTAGTCTCTGAGGAACCTACTCGATGACAAAATTACCTTTGGTTTCCTGCTGATTGCCCAATCTTTTAAAATGTCACTGTATTCCACTGCTAACTTTTAGTCTGCGGTACTAGTTTTAAAAGCTCTAAGGGGATTCCAGCATATAGTGAAAAGAAAGTAAGATATTTCTACCTTACCCGGCCATGCCTATTCTATTAAATCTTTATATGTTAATTTTCATTTTCCTCTGTAATAACCAGATTTTTCACCTTTTAAATATTGTCTAATTGTTCCACGATCACCTTTTAAGTGATTAGCTAAGCTAGTTAAAGATGAAAATAATAAATTCTTAGATGAATCGTCTTTAAATTCGGCTAATATCTTTCTAGATGCTGGATGTTTAACGATATAATTCTTACGTTTTTCATCTATTAATTCTATTATACCTTCTAGATTCAACAAATTAACGTTTTCAGATTCATTTATTTGATCTAAAGATAAAAAGAAAGTATCTAGATATATTGCACCTCCATTTAAACAATTATTCAAAGTTTTATGATGAATATTTATAGTATCATACATATGTTGTTTTGATCCAAATATATACAATAAAGTAAAATCTTCTGCATCGTAAATATATACAGGAGTGCCTCTTTCTTTACGTAATCTATCTCTTATTTCCTGACTCATAGGTTCATGGTAGCCGGAGCTACTAGCTAATAAATCTACATTTAAACTTGGCTTTAAGGTATCAATAAATTGTTGTTCTAATTTTACAACATCTTCTAAACTAGAATTTTGATTCATTATATATATAGTTAGATTTGTGTTTTGAAATCCATGTTTATTAAAATAACGCAGTACTCTGCGAGCTTTAGTTTTAAGAATAGAAGGCATAAAGTAAGAACTTATTCTATTATATAAATTAATAGAATGACCTACATAAGTATGTCCATTACTTTCTCATATTATTAGGATATAAAAAGGGTAGAGGTCAAAGGGAAAGGGAAAGGCAGCCTTTTTTCTAGCGAAGCAGCGAAGCAGCAAATTTTTTTTTGTAGTTTACTGCGGGTTATCTAATCTTTTGGATTGTTACTGTATTCTGCCGCTATCCGTTTACTATTAAGTTCCGAAAGTCTGCAATACTAGTACCAAAAGCTCTAAAGACGTTCTCGCATATACTTTCCCTAGCCATGCCTCTATTTAATCGTAACTTATCTAACTCTACGTGATAATAATAACAACAACAAAAATAAATTTTATTTTCGAGCGAAGCACCCTCTGTTCATTCCTGCTTTAATATTCCGGATTTTATCTAAACCTTCAGTAGTTTTATGTACATTACTTTGCATTAATTCTGCTATTTGACAAAAATCTAGAAAATCTTTATTTTTGGGTGCTCCGCTCCGGAGCACCCAACAATAGGGTATTTATGGAAAAGAGGTATAAGTTTATCTGTAATAAGTGATAACTTTACCACTACATATTCAGAAACTCTACGCTCTTTTATAAAACCTCCACCTAAAAAGCTTATAAAATACTTCAGTAGCTCCAGGTCACGATAATGTTGAGCGATTGAAAATTTAAGAATTACTTGATATCCTATTTTATGAGAGGAAGATTTTTGTATTTCTACTGAAAAACTTCCATCTCCACTTACAAAACCCGTAAATCAATAAGGATTGATTGACTCTGGCAAAAGAATTTCAGTTCTTTCTTCAGGAAAAATATCCTTAAAAGCTAAATTTAATTCATCGTTTAAAATACCTTTATTTAAAGATTTCTTAATACTTATTAATTTATGTATTCCTTGTATATTTTTGTGTTCTTTTTGTTGAATTAAATGCATAGCTAATTTAAATAATAAAAAATCAGCTTTCTTTTGAGTTATTAAAGGATATAATTCAAAATGGGGTATTATAACATTAACTAAGTTACCTACAGAATATACTTGATAAATAACTGACTCTTTAGTGCTACTGATATTTCCTACCCCAAAAAATTCTTTTATGGCTAATAAAATAGAAAGATCTTTAGTATGCAGGTTGATTGAGAAATAAGGTATTATCTCTCAACCTATATTTAAATTAGGGTTTTTACGAATTCTTATACCAAAACATGATTCAGCCTCAGAAAATCCTGTAACTCAATTAGGGTTTAAGTTATTAATTGGGGCAGGCGGAGCCGCATAAACACCTTTTTGGTTCTTTGATACTTTTAAAATAAGATCTCTATTAGAAAAAGGATTTTCTATATATACTTTAGTATATTTAGGTTTTTCATCTTCATTGTTTTTATTAGGTTTATTTTCATTATTATTATTTGTAATAGTAATTAGATTGTCTGGGTTATTACGTAGTGAGAAATTAGTAGCTTTTTGACTATGAAAATTAAGATTTAATAGTCTTCATTTGTCGACCATGAAGAATATCATCAACAATGCGTGAGCTGTAACGATACTATTATATAATTGATTATTTGATATAAATTGAACTCCTGGTCCACTTAATTCTAATCTTATGTGAAATGGGCAAATTCCTCTATTTTTTCTTCTGACCCTTGGCGAACGAAGTTACGCACTGCTATGCCAGGGCGAAAGGGTAAACTTACCTTTTCCCAAACCGTACGTGATAATTTATTATCATACGGCTTTCCGAATGTTCTATATTAATGTATATCCGGATTTTATTTTATCCTTTTTCGATTTCTTCGATTTAGAGTCGCTAGTCTATGTGTCTCCATGTGACATGATCTACATAGTGGGATTTGTTTTCTTCTGGCTGAGACCATTAATCTGTCTACTTCAGATAGTTTAGGATTAAGATCGGCCATTTTACGTACGTGATGCATTTCAACTTGTGTTGAGGAATTACACTTACTACAAACCAGGCCATCTAGACTAGCTTTGGATAAACCTGAGGCATAAAGCGCTCTCAAGTCTGTTTTAACTCTGCTGCCTTTGAAATCTCAGGGATTCATTTTATATTTTGGTTTAAAGAATTCGTGATTGTCTGACCCTTTAAGATCTTGTCCAAATTTACTTAGAACCTTCAAAGTAGATCCTAACTTAAATTTAGCAGCGAGAAGTTGAGTACAAGACGATTTTAATACCCATTCAAGAGAAGCAGCCAGACTACTAAAGTTATTTACGAAGCTGTAATAGTTCAGATATCCCCTTAGTACACTGTTATACAAAAGTATGATTGCGTCCTTGTCTTGATGGTATCATAGTAATCTTGGTATGCTTCTTCTCTTTACAATTGATCAGAAACCTGCGGCTTCCAACTTCTTGTAAATTCTATCTAATGGAGCCGTCATTATTAGTTGACTTACACTTCTTATTTTCTGCCCTTTCGCACCTCTACTGAAGTACGTGTGGTTAGATATACTTATCTCGGTACCTAAAAACAAAGCTTTATTTTCGGTAGGCCTGGTTACTAGTGTTTTCTCCTGACTCAAGTCCAATCTAAGATTAGTTTTCAGATGATCCCTTATAAGATTAAGAATTCAATGTGTATCACTTCTAGACCCTCTGACCGCTATAATTCAATCATCTGCATATCTAACATAATAAAGACGACGGAAATCTTGGTCGTTCGGTATTCTAGCTTTAATTTTTTGCATGTCTTTAAGGAGCTTTAAGGCTTCTAGATTGTTCATGTTTTTAAGGGCTTTTTGTCTTAGATAATCTAAATGTTTGTACTCCGGACTAACTTTGGCTCTCACACCCTTATCAAACTTTATTTTTAATTCATTGACAAACTTATCTAATTCATTAAGGTATATGTTGGACAGAAGAGGACTTATTATGGATCCTTGAGGGGTACCTATAATGGATAATTTTGTTCTGTTGAACTCCACATATCCAGCCTTTAGTGTCTTCCATATTAATCTTATGAATCTTTCATCGTTTATTCTACGTTTTATTAGTTCTATAAGAAGTGAATGATCAAAGCTGTCAAAGCATTTAGATATATCTCCTTCTATGAAGAAGGATGCCCCACCAAATTGAGTTTTTACCTGTCTAAGCGCCGTGTGGCAACTACGATTAGGTCTGAATCCATGACTATTATCAGAGAATGTAGGTTCAAATATGGCCTCTAATATCATTCTCATTACTTCCTGTACAATTTTGTCCCTTGGTGGTGCTATAGTCAAAGGTCTTGTTTTACCATTACTTTTAGGTATATGCGTTCTACGTCCAGGTTTAAATTGATACGATTCGTCCTTCATAGCTTTAATTATTTCATGGAAAACTTCCTTGGAAATACCGTCTAGAGTTACTTCATCGATACCAGGTGTCATGTTACCAGGATTGGATTTTAACTTACGGTATGCGATTTCATATAGCTTCATGTTGAACATTAACGCGTATATATCACTAACCTTAAAGTCATTTTTATGGCGATCACAGATATCTATTAATTTAGCTAATTTCCTTGGGAGTTCTATTGGCCGGATCCCGGACCCTTCCCTTGTAATTTCGCTAGAGAACATTCTGGCCCCCTTCAGTATTTTACCTACTATGGGGCCTCCGTCACCATAGGTTAATGAAGATTTAACCCTTAGGTGATCCCGTAGTTCCAATTTTGTGTCGATAGTTCCCTTAGGTTCTCCTTCCTCTCTTTTATTACTCCGCGTAATCTGAGCTATATCACATTCCATTATTCTTCGTACTAACATAAGTATAATTGATATATAATGCCGATATCAGGCATGCATTAACCCTTCTCGTGAGGTGCTCTTGAGATAGAGTTCAAGTAGTATGACCTTAACCATAGGAACGACAGCTCGCTCAGGATTCATTACCTGAATTCACTTACTCTGAGCTTTTAGCAAGTATGCTATGTTCATTGGACATCTTTCGATGCCAACTAAACTTGATGCTGTCACTATATGAAATGAATAGCGGCTGAATAATTCAGCGAACACAAAACTAGCGCAACGGCGCACTAATACTGAGAATGCAGTACCTAATAATCCTGAGAATAATGCAAATATTAGATATAATGTAGGGGTCAGCCATATAGATGAACTGCCCTCAGAACCGTACGTGATAGTTTCCCATCATACGGCTCGCCATGTAAAATTCGAAAGTTAAAAGATTTGCAAATGTGTTAATAAATATAGGTTACTTTTTCTTGCCCGTTGCAATGGAGCTCAAATTTTCGCTATATTTAGCTATCTCGGTTAATTCGTAACTTAGAAGCTTACCATTATGATACAAGGAGTGGTGGTATTGACATAGCGGAATTTGTTTTCTTAAAGTAGCACCAATTCATTGTCCAAAGTTCAAATTTTTATTAGCTATTTTGGCTCTAATGTCTTTGACCTTTCTTAGATGGTGCATCTCAATATCGGTAGTACTACCACATAGGACGCATGATTTGAAAAGGTTAGTCTGAGTTAGTCTACCGTATCATGATTGATCAAGTATTTCCTCAGGCTCATTTAGAGTTTCTTTAACATTATATTTATGTATAGTGGGAAGCGATTTGGGTACTTTAATTTCTATTTCCGTATCAGGGTCTTTTAGATGTGGGCCAAATTTTTTGAAAGCCTGTCTGGCCGATCTCAACTTAAATTTTCTAGCTAAAGTCTTAGCCAGGGACAATCTAAGTATCCAAATAAGATTTTGGGTTTCTATTCTATTTGCCGCAAAGGTATAGTAGTTTAGCAGTCCGTAGATCTTGGAGTTATAGAATTGAATTATAGTAGAGTGGTCCAGGTTAACCAATCTAGTGACTGGTGTGGCTAATAATTTACCTAGGCTATTTCGACGAGCGAAACCGCTTTGGATCAATTTTTCAAATAATTTCTTTGTAGGCATATTTACTCGAGCTCTAGTATTGGCTCTCATACGTATCTTGCTACCTAAAGGAGTAGTAGTCTTCATTGTGTAACCGACGTGTCTTAAACCTTTTATGTTAGCCCCAAGAAAACTGAATCCCTCCATTAAATGAGTAATTAGAGTTTTCTCTTCGTTAAGTTCAAGACCGGTCAACTCATGAAGAGCCTGTTTTATCTTTTCTTTTATGATTTTTGCTTCCGCGATAGGTCCTTCGAAAAGGTAGACAAAATCATCAGCATATCTTATGTACATAGATCTCCGGTAGTTAGGGTCGTTGGGATCCATTCTTGGAGTTAACATCATCATCTTAAGGGCTTTGGCTCTTTCAGCAAGAGTTGTTCCTCTTTTAGTGTGTCTGATGTGGGTAAATTGATTGTATACAGGATTTGTACGTCTTCTGTTACCCCTATGATATTTGGGCATTAATTCTTCAACCAGATATTTGTCTAACTCGTGTAACACGATATTAGCCAATAAGGGGCTCAGCACACTTCCTTGGGGCGTACCTATATCAGACTTCGTTATTCTTTTGGTTTTAGGATCTAGATACCCTACCGTTAGGGCCCTTCTTACAAGGTCTAACGTACGAGTACACACTATTTTATCTTGAAGTAGCTTCATTATAACTTCGTGTGGTATCTTATCGAAGCATTTAGATATATCTCCTTGGATAACTCATGAGTGGTGGTGAGCCTTCAAATGAAGAGGCTTAAGAGCACTGTGGGTAGATCTGTCTGGTCTGAAACCGTGTGAGTTATCTAGGAACGTAGGTTCGTATATAGCCTCTAAAATGATCTGAAGACCTTTTTGCACGATTTTTTCTCTAGGTGATCCTACACCCAAAGGTCTTTCTCCTTTTCTACCCGGTTTAGGTATCATTACCCGACGTGCTGGGGTGAATTTAAATTTACCTGATTTTAGGTCCGAAGCTATGCAGTTAAATCATTCGAGAGAGATACCATCTAAGGTTTCCTTAGTCATACCTTTACTCATGTTTCCAGGTTTTCCCTTAATCAACAGATAACACACTTGTAGGAAACCAGCATCAGCTAGTATTCTAATAAGTGCATTATATTTTCCATTTGAAACTTTATAACGTTCCAGCTGTGAAATCACAAACGTACGTAGACTCAGGTTAGAAACCTTACTACGAGACCCTTGTGCCAGGGCTGGAGATTTTACACTACCCCCCTTCGCTTGGGAATTAGGAGTCTTTACCTCCTCACTACTATGGGGGCTCCGTCCACGCTTACATGTAGAGGCGTTTAGATCCAACAGTTCTTTATGAGTGTCATTTTTCTTCTCCAAATTGGATAAGATGGTCTTTTCCGGTTTAGGTTCTTGCACACATGTAACTTTGTTACTCTCCTCACTGGAGTGACCTTCAGTTTCCAAGCAACTAGCAGTATCGGAACATCTACTGTTAGCTTTTAAATTACTGATCATACGCCGTGATATTCTGCTTATGACGTAGGGGCCGACTCATGCCGATCTGTATGTATCAAGTTTCTTAACGTAACCGTGCCGGAATCTCTTAATAATGTGATTGGAAAGGGGCAGTCAATTCCTCATATTACATTCAACATCTGCTATAGCAGTACAGTGGTTATTGGCCAGTTGTACGCCGATGCTGTAGAGTAGACATACAATATAAACAAATATTGTGCTTGTGATGTCCAAGTCTGCATACCATATTACAAACAGAAACACTGCATAAAGCTCGTGTCGCGCACGTTCCTATATCTTTAGCGTTAGTTGAATTAAATCATCTTTCCATACCCATTGATATTTCAGATCTTAATTTTAGGTTTGTGGTACCTTCTAATTTCAAAATTGCGAAGCAATAGAGTATAGTTTTTAAATATAATATTATTAATTGTTAATAATTGGATGAACGAGTAAGTTCTATTTAAATTTATATAAAATTATATATTTAATAAAATTATTTGATCTTTATTAAATAATAAAACTATATTATACTCTGTCTTTATACTTTTAATTAAATAGTTGATTAAATTGACTTTATATAAAACTTATAAGCTAACATCTTAATTTGTGCTGTCCTCCTATTTGTAGGGTAGCTTCGCGATCCCATGGGATAGCGAGCTTTAGCTTGCACTCCTGTTTTTACTTCTTAGGGCTGCTGTGCTGGCATACTTCGAGCTTGCATACTTCGTAGGGCTCTACGAAGTATGCTTGCGCCCTCCTAAGAAGCGAAGCAATACTTCTAAGGAAAGCTAGCATACAAACAATAAAAAAATAAGCATGCCTCGTATGTTAGAAATAAGATTTATATATTCTATATTCTAAATATAGTAAATTATTTAATAATATAAGTATAAATAAATATTTTTATAGTTAAGTTTTATCGCTTATTAGCCTAGCGATAGCTTATATAGCCAGCCATGCTAGACGACTACACGAAAATAAGATTATGGAGGAATTGAACCTCGAACTAATGATTTGCAATCACAGTGTAAACCCGTTTACAGCATAATCTTTTTATAGTAAAGATTACTATAAATTTATATAAATATTATATATTTGTATTTAGCTTAAAATTAGAGCTTATATCACTAATAGATCTATTATCTTGACTTGTTATTTATTTGATATAAGTCTATCAATGTATTTTCTATTACACTAACAGCTGGTACTAATACGAAGAAGTGTGCGAAGTATAATGCTGTACTTATTTGTCCAAATTCTATGAATGGTGTTTCAACGTGTTTTGCACCTAATTGTTGTAGTACTAAGAAATTAGCTACAAAGATGTAGAATAATATTTTACTTAAAGGTCTGAATTGTAAACCTTTAGTTCTACCTAGATCTGTATAAGGTAATGCTAATATAGCAACTAATGCGGCAAACATAGCTATAACACCTAATAATTTATTAGGTATAGATCTTAATATAGCATAGAATGGTAATAAATCGTTTAATTTAGTGATTTATTAAGAGTACCCTATAAGCCTAATTTATAAAACATTTCATTAATAAAATAAGGTTTAATTAAAGGTATTAAAGTACCCATAGATTCTTTAAATATATAAATACGTGGTTTATTATCTTTATTATAATGAATAGAGCAATTTAGATTAAATTTATCTTGCCCTTCGGCCTAGCCCAGGGGGCCTTAGGCCTGGCCGAAAGGTAAAGTAAACATTAATTTATCTACATCCGCGTCAGTAAAACCATAAACACTGATATGTAAACCGCTACCTTGTTTACTTCCATCATCCATAATTCAAAAAGCTAATCCTCTTGGGGTCAATAACTCTTTTATATTATTAGGGACTATTTTTTTTTTATTTATATCGTAAAATAACTCTCTATATTCATTATAACAAGGCAATTGCATAGTTGTAAAAGATAAAGCATGGTAAGTTGATTGAGTCTTTTTGTCTAAAATTAATCTATATTGAGGTTTATAGTTGGTTACACAAAAAGGCAAAAAGAAGCTTAAAACATAATTAAAGTATTCTTTATGTTTTATAGCAGTTTGACTATATACTAATCTAGAGTTACCTGTTAAAGATCTTTTAACTATGTGAGCATCTCCTAATAATATTCCTATTAATATTTCCTTAGTTTCTTCTGGCAATACTATTGAGGCTCTTTGAGAACGAGATAAACGAGATATACCTAGGGTTGTCTTAGCTGCAAAAAGTATAAGACCAGATATAAAGAATAATATAGGAATAAGATCATTTAAATTTTATGTTAATTCATAGTATATCTACTGTGTTCGGACTATATCTTCAATTATATTTATAATCGTCTCGTGCATAGTCTCTGAAGGTTCTTTTTGTGTTGTATTAAAAGCTTCCCTGCTGATTGTCCTTTATTAAGGGTTTTCCAGCAATTACCGAGATTTTAGAATGACATTTATTCTCCTTTATCATTCAGGTACTATAGCGGCTGGTGTTTGCATTGGGTTAGCTACAACATAGTTTTCACTATCTCCTAATACATTAGGCATGAAGAATACAAACATACTTAATACGAAGAAGAAAATAAAAATTGTTATTAGATCTTTGAATAAGAAGTATGGAGCGAAAGGCACTCTGTCATAGTATCCTGGTACTCCTAAAGGGTTACTTGCTCCAGCTGATTCGTGTACAGCTATTAAGTGCATTAAAGCTAATGCAGCTAATACAAAAGGTAAAACAAAGTGTAATGCGAAGAATCTGTTTAATGTAGCATTATTAACAGAAAAACCTCCTCATATGACATTATAACTGTATAATTTTTTAATTTATACTTTATATCCTTTCAGATATAATTAGATTATGTCTTGAATTTTATTTAATACGTTGCTATATAGCTAACGTTATAAAATCCTGGGGTTATCGTGTTGAGCTTATTGTTGGTCTAACTCACTCATTAATCGTTGAACGTCCTTAATTTCTTTTAATTAACCGAAATAAGTTTCGCTACAAATAATTTAATAACAGGGAGGTAAGTTTAGGTTATTAAACGTTCTTGTAATTTTCCCCATTTGCCACTAATAAATAATTAAAGCATATTTTATATAATAGCTAGCCTTATTATTAAGGAGCCCATTTTACAGTTTTGGGTAATGTAATTTACTATAACGCTTAGAATTTTGTAAATTAGTTAATCATTTCAAATATTGAATATACTTTAATCCTATTAAAGGATGCAAACCTCCGAAAGAAAAGAAATCTATTACGGTTTGAATATCAGATTTGGAACTAACACCAAATTGATTAAAATTATTGGCAGTGTCTATTTTTCTTGTAGTATTAAACACTGATTTAAATGCTTCAAATAAATTTGTATGTATTCTTTGTTTTAATTGAAAACAACCATCATTGTTGCTTTTAATAAAAAAAGAACCTTCTGAGCACGTGAATCCTACAATTCAATTTTTAAAGAAATGTAATAATGTGTAATCCTTTGCATCTTTCGGTAATTTAAATACATCTTCAATATTGTCTTTCGATGGTATTTGATCAAACATTTTTATATCCTTTTTAAGAATATACATAGCCAAATTAAACTGATTAATCCTAGTTTCAGTTAAAAAGAATATGTTATTATGTATTAATAAAGGAAATAAAACTTCTTGCAATTCAGTTCTATTTATTACTAATTTACAACATGGACTTCTTAAATCTTTATAAACATTTACACTACCCAATTTTAAATTAGAACGGATATATTCTAAAGTTGAAATATCTTCTATATGTAAAGAAATAACTAACTTTATAGTTATAAATCCTTTAGTTGTTTTAGTAATTTGAATATAACCATCTCCATCTATTAATCCAACTAAAAATGCTAGAAAAGATCTAGGTATGTTAACATAATCTTTTTTATCTAAGAATTTATTTACTTTTTTTAATGCGTTTTTATGAACATTACCTATTGTAGGCAATATTGAATATATAAAAATCAAACTAATACCCAAAACTGTAGTTTTTATTGACTCAACTACGTCTTGTCCTATTCATGGTATAGCACTAATTAGGTTAGTAATACTAATATAACCAATTTATAATTAAGTGGTTGTTATATATTGATAGAAGTATGAGTTAAGAATTTGTATTGTTAAGAATAAACTTTTATTCTTTTTATACACTGAGCTACGGTTAAACCTTCTTTATTTTTTACTGGTTTACCATCATTTAATCTTTTTGTGATAGTATAATTACTTACGTGTAAAAATTTAGCACATGAAACTCCGCTTGTAAAATAATTAACAAAACCGTTTATAAGGTAAACTTTTATAATGTAGGTAGATCTTATATATTTTTTTTCAGAGATTATCATAGCTCTACCTTGAGAGTCTATGTTAATTAAAGGATCTGATTTTATTAAAATATCTAATTCCGATTTAGTAGTATCATCTAATATTATAGGATTAAGGTTAGTAGATAATCTATTATTATTCATACTATCTCCTAATCTCATTAATAGTTCTTTACCTTTATTAGTTAAATATTTACCCTCTAAGATTAATAAAGCTATTATTTTAAAATCTAAATAATCATGATATTTTTTAGTTCTAAATTCTATACTATCCAGATAAGGTATTAGTACATTGCAAATAAAGTCAATTTGAGAGATTTCTAAAATAGAGATGGGTCTTTTACTTATTTGAACTTTTTTATCGCTAATATTAACTAACTTAGTAGTACTTCCTAGCATATAAGAATGCTCATCTAATAATCCTAAAATGAACTCACGTATTTTTTCTAAAACTAGTCTATTAACCGTCGTAGTAACAAGTGAAATACGAGCAGTAATATCTTGCTTATTTAAGTAAAATGATCCGTCCCCCTCTAGTAAACCCACAAGATAATTACCTGTAATTACTATATTGTGACCTTCAGGTAATATAAAATTTTCTCTTTTACTATTCATACCTTCTTTTAATTTTATAATCTTTAAATTTAATTCTTGTATAGTTAATTCACTAGATTTATGATTTATAAAAATAAAAAAAGCTTTTTTAAAATCAAGGTAATCCAAATACTTGGTAGTATTTAATGTAAATTTATCAAATAAAGGTATTAATACTGTCTCAATATCATTTAATTTAGATATTGTAAAAATTATAACATCTCTCTCAGTATTTAATCTACCACATCCTAATGTATTTTTAATGTACTCTAAAACTTTTTTATCGTCTATGTGTAAAGCAACTCTAAATACAAATTCAAAACCCGATACTTCCTTTTTATCGTTTTTTCTGGTTCTAATTAAAAAATTAGCCTCAGCATCACAAAGGCCTATGAATCATTCTATGAAATTTAAATTTATATATAATTCAGGTAATTCTTTATGGACATCAGTGAATAAAACATTAATATCATTAGTTTCACTATTGTCTTTTACCTTAAATTTTCAAAAGGTAAATAGAAAGTAATAGTATAAATCTAGATAATATAAATAATAATATAATACTGATGATATTAAAAAAGTAATACACTAAACCTTTATTTTTAAACAACCCAGTATGAAGAATTAATTAACCTTAAATAAGGTTTATATTTGCGAACATACTGAAACATTTACTATCATTAAAAAAAGGAAAGAGTCGCGACTCTCTTTACACTAAATTTCTTTAATGGTACGGACTATATCTTCATTTTTATTAATCTATATAATATAAAATTATTATATAAAAAAGTTCAATGTACCACGTTTAGTCTCTGAAGATCCTATAGCATATAAATAATTTATGCTTAGTTCCCTGCTGATTGTCTCAGTATTTTAAGAGTTTCCAGCAATTTCTGGTATTTTACAACAGCTATTACTTCGCCTGTTTAACTGTAGCCAAATCTTTAATTTGCTTATTCTAGCTATATAATTAGCTTTTAATGTTTAAAACAAGCAAACCCTGTACTTTATACTTATCACAATAAAGATAATTATAATTTAATATAGTATAAAGCCTTGTGTCTCTATTTTATATTCCTTAGCCAAACACTTAGGCTACCTTGAGAAAAGATTCCGACTGTACATTAAGCATCGTTTCAGACACCCACCGATGAACCAGTCTGTTGCGATGGTTTACTCCACCGACGGTCTAAATGCTAAACAAACATCTTTGACCTCTTTGCATCAGTATTGCTATATAGCTTTTTATTATATGAATTCATAGTAAAATTTACTTCATATTTTACTATATAACTATATATAATTATTTATTTAAATTATTTTATATTTCATTTCGGGGATTATATGCGGATTTACTATTTTTCTTAAATCTACCATTGATTGTTTTCAGATATAAATGACATATTGATCCTTTGCACCTGCTAATTGAACAGAAGTCTTAAGATTGAAATTATCCTTTAAAGCTTTAACTAAAATTAAACAGTCTTTATATGTAAAAGAATTAGTTGAAAATTTTAAACCTTCACCTACTTTACTTCCATTGTTCATTATTCAAATAGCTAAAGCTAAAGGAGTCAAATGTTTACCTATACATTTTGGTACACGCTTAATTTTATTTTCATATCATAAATCATGTATTCAATTAAAGCTGGTATATGTTCAAGTAGAGAATCTTACGATTTTTAGGATTCTCCCTTTATCTCCTAATCTTCTGGTTATTACAGGTATTTTTGAATTACAATAACCTAAATCTGAAAACAATTTATGTAAAAATAAAATATATTTAATATGCAAACCTTCCTGAAAAAAGGTAATTTTAGTACCTGATCCTGTTATTCCCTTTTCAGCTTGACCCTCTCCAAGTAAAGAACCAAAGATTATAGAGAATATATCTGTATTATGTGGACCTATTTTATGGATAAGTATGCTTACTTTAGGAGGTACTTCCTTAGACCTTGTTAATAATATAAATAAATTTAAAGATAAACTATATATTTGGGGCACTAGTTCACACATTTCATTTTTTCTAATAATTATTTTCCTTTTTATTAAATTTAACTGCGAGAGAACTATACCGTTTACTCGTTTTAAGAGTAGAAATAAAATTAAGGTATTGATCTAGTTTATAGCCATATAAAGGGTGATGATCTGGAGATGAAAAAAAATAAATAACTTGTTGTATATCTTTTTTTGATGTTAAGCTTAATTGATAAGCCCCATTAGAATCAGCATTAAAGAGTCTATTAGATTCTTCTTCTAGAATTAGTAATGATGCAGCTTTTAAAAGATTAACGTTATCACTTCCTGACTGTTTTAGTTGATAAAAAGCAGAACCGTTTGACTTAAAACCAAAAGAACCCTCCCGAGCTTGCGCCGTAAAACCTACTAATCAATCGGCAAAATAGTCTAATTTTACTAAATCTTGCGCAGACTTTGCAACCTCCAATTGGGGTTCTTTATACTTAAAGTCATCTCATGCTATAATAGAATTTTCCAATATATAATTAGCTTGAGCAAATTGTTTTGCACGTTGGCTAGTTAAGAAGATAAGGTCATATTTTTTAATAAGAGGAATTATAACTGTAATTAAATCTTTTTTGGAAAATATAACTCTGACTTGTTCTCTTTTAGCCATCATAGAATAATCTATTTTTCCGAGCGAAGCACCACCTAAAGTTTTTACAAAATACTCTAATAAACTTAAATCTCTAACATTAATATTAGAAGCTAAACGAATTCTAATAGTACTCTTAGCCAAAGTTTTATTTTTTTTGTTGTATTGTTTTTGTTCACCTATATCAAAATATCCATCTCCGTCTAGAAAACCCATAAACATAGCCATAAATTTTTTATCTGGTATATTACTAGTATGATATGTGGAACATGCTACTCTTCTACCCCACAGTGACATTTGTCCATAGGGTAAAACATACAAACTTACTTTTAAATTAAAAGCTGTGATATCTTTATAGTTCGACTATCACATTTATCTAAAGATAAAAAGTTACGACTGTGCATTAAGCAGCATTTCAGCCACCTACTAGTGACCCAGTCTGTCGCGATCCCATGGAGAACCGACGATCTCTTATACTAAAGATATAGTATACTTTGATCGTTTTCACTAGTATCGCCAAAGAAATAATATATTTCTTTAATAACCCTGTCAGGTCATTCTCTTTTAAGTTCTATTTTTTTCCATAAATTGCATAGAGCTTATTACTAAGAGGACTATAACTATAATATAAATTATAAGGTTACTTTTTATAATCAACAATTCAACGTCCTTTCAATAATTTACTAGAGGTTTTCAACGTTCTCTGAATAGTTTTAGTTGAACAATTTAAAGCTTCCGCGGTTTCAACTATACTATTAAATTCACCATAAACAGTGTTATTTAATTCTTTTACGTTGATAGGTTTAGATTTCTTTTTCATATTTAAAATTCCTTCTTTTGTGTAACTCCTTTCTTTTCTATTTAAAGCTGATTCTTTCATAGCTTCTATAGTTTCAGGAGAAAGAGATTTACCTCTATTTAGAGCGAAGCATCCTCCTATTTGTTCTCTACGAGCTTCACTATAATTAGATTTCATTTTTATTCTAGTTACTTCTGTATGTTTATAACCAAAGCTAGATCCTGCTTCAGTTAATATATTGTAATCAGGTAAAAGAGACTTTATATAAAAATCTTCTAAGTTCAACAATTTCTTATTGTTTTCTTGATTAATAATTTCAGGAAATAACTCTAATACTATGAAAGCAAAATTATATAAGCCATATTTTTTTACTGAATTTTTAATTACTTTACTTCCAGTTAGATATATCAAATGTCTTGTAAATCTTGAATTAATCTTTCCTGTAGAAGCAGATCCTATATAATAACTTAGAGTTTCTTTATTCAATATCATATAAATACCACTAAGCCCTTTAGTTTCTTTAGCTATACTTTTACGTACTGAATCCTCGTCTAAATTGTTATAGGTAAATATTGGTTGAAGGTTTTTAGATTTTAAGAATTCATATACTCTATCGGTATTACGATAAACTGAAAAGTATCTTTTATTTAATGTTGTAATTGTTTTAGTATTATAGTCATTTTGGGCTATATTTAAGTAACCCAGGAAACCTGTACCCATCATTAATATTAAGATTATTGCTCCTAATATTCATGCTAATGTTCTAGGTGCTCTGTATGATCCATAGTATAATCCTCTTCCTAATTCCGATAGGTAGATCTTTACAGATTTTCCCCCGGTTAGAACCGTACGTGCTACTTTCATAGCATACGGCTCAAGCTATCTAATGTAAAAAACGAAGATTCCTATGTTTATTGTTCTAAATTTTCGTTTAATGATCTCATGTAATCGTCTTTTTATATAATAGGGTCTATATTATAACCTTGATTCTTTAATCAATTATTTATCACTGAGTCTCGTCAAGCGACTGCTGCGAGCAATGCTTTATCTTTACCGCCCAGTTTTTCAAAATAAAAATATTTGGTTCGAGGGTTTGCTGATAAAAACTCAGGTAGATAAACATTTCAACCATTTTGTGCGAAGCGAAGGGTTTTATCTTTTTTATCTTTAACAGATGTAATATAAAACTCACCTGATACATTTCTAGCTGATTTCTTTTTAAATATTTCATCAATTCTTTTCATTCAATGCTCAATAGGATAATTACGGTTATTATCTATAGAATAAATCGTTTTAATTAAAAGATACTTAACAGTTAATAAATTACGAGTATCTAACGACATTAATTTACCGAACTGATTTGTCATTGTTAATTGAGAATCTTTTCAGAAAAATAACTTAGAATGTTCTAAGAATAATGGTAATAATTTGTGACAAACATTATCAGTACCTTCTACAATAGATAAAACATAGTTTTTGTCAGAATGTAAAGTAGCTTGTACACCATTATCTAAAAAGAATTGAGTAATCATACTCATAAGATGAAAAGAATAAGGAGTATTTTTTTGTTTTATTTCAAATTTTGGTATAAACAAAAGTCCAGAAACCTTGTCTCTAATTCTAATATATAAACAACCATCTCCTAAAAAGAAGCCTAAAATAAAACATATGTTAAGTGGTACAGTATTATCATAAAAATTTTTCTTTATTTCTTTTTCTATGGATTGTGTTATTGCATTTTCACCTAGACAATAAACTATTTTTTGTTCTAAAGGAATAACACGGTTTTGGCCTCCAGAGGTTAAGCTGTAAACTAAACAAATAATCTCAATTTTAGATAACACTGTACTTTCTTTTTCCAGTGCAGCTATTCTTATAAGTTTAGACATAGCAGTATACTTCTCACCATAGGTTAAAGAAAAGTAAGGGAAAAGAGTATCCATCATATATTCTAAATTAGTACTTCTTAATTGAATATGATAATTCATACTTTTAGTTTTTGAGATTTCTCATACCAATTTAAAATCTAAAACAGCCCACATTAAACTAAAAAGCTCAATACTTTCAGAGCTTGCATTTTGACCTATAGAGAATTTCGGGATAAACCTGTGACTTGTACGAGAAGTAAATTGTCCTGAATAAGACCCTTCTGCAGTAAAGACACCATTTAATAACGACCGTAATGATGATAAAAAGTCAGAATTAAATCTTTTCTTAAGGTAATCCTCTTTTGATTTTTGTTTCGATTGTTCAATTAAATTTTCTAACTCCGACTTAGATACTAGAATAAGTCGTCCATTTAATCTGACGTAACCCTTATCTTCATCTTTTCTATTTTTATTGGAATGTACATAAGTTAGTGCTTCTAAGCTATCTTCCTGAGCGAACCTACTATTGCAGGGTTTGCTGGATAATTGTACTACTGAAGCATTAAATCTTAATAATCACGATAGGTAGATCTTTAAGATTTTCCCCCGCTAGGAACCGTACGTGCACCTTTCAATGCATACGGCTCGAGCAATCTAACAAAAATATTATAGAATTAAACTGCCTGCCTACTCTATTAGTTAAAAGAGAATAATAACAAGTTACATACATGAAATTAACATATTACACCGAGCCTTAGTCAGGCTGGTTATTTAGGTTAGATAACCCATGACAAAGTCAGCATCTTTTCAGATTAGGGATAACCCTTATCCACTCTATTACTAAGTGGCATTCGCTTTTTTGACTGTCTCATGCCCACAGGTCGGTATACTCATTTCGAATTTTCTCTTATAAAGTACCACCTATAAAAGATATCATTAATTATAAAAGATATTATAGGAGACCTTTGGGTTTACCAAGTTCCGACAACTACACCTAATTTAATAAAGCCTTAGGTAGATACTTTAATTCGTTGCATTTTCTTACTAACAAATATTTTGTCTAACCAGATAAAGGGTTTCAATAACAATGCTATCTTTGTTAGCTAATGAGAATGAGGGACCCGTACCCTTAAACTAGACATATCTTAAATGTGTAATAAGAGAGACCCGGTTTCGGCCGCACACAACCTTACACTCTTACATATTATTTTTATATTATAATATTTTCCTGTTTTTACTTTTACGGCGCTCTATTTATGAGGGCACGTAAAAACTAAAAATACGCGAAGCCACGAAGCTAGCCCCACGGCTTTGCTGGAAAAACGAACCGTCCACATATCTTCGCTAGCGCTTACCTTAGCTTTTTTTCCTTAACATCAGAGCTTCACACCCTTGAATTACTTCTAACGCATGTCTGATTAGGAATACGAAGGGCCATTCGAAAAGGAATCTCACCTTATTGTAGTTATCGACTTCTTGTCGCACTGTGCAAGTACACTAAGAAAAAGAAAGCTGATGCTGTATTACTGTGTAAATAACGAACTAATCAACCGTTATTTACATCACGCATAATCGTTGTATGAACAAATTCTATCTACTATAATCTATTCCCTAGACGCACTATCTATGGGTTTAGATGAGAAAATATATTTATTTTTATATAATTTATTTGTATCCATGTACCGATTACATGTATTACTACTTGATTTTAAACCTAATGCTCTATGTGCTGCACTGAACGAAGCAAACGGAGATCCTTCTATTAGAGCGAAGCACCCTTCATTCGTATATATATATACCATTTTGGGGTTTTCAGATCTATTTACTATACTAAGTTTACGTACATTTTCAATATGAGGTATATCCAATTTTATATTAAAAGGGGAATCTTTTTTTAAAATGTTGTCAAATTTTCTATGAATCTCATTAATTTTTGCATTTACATCTTTAGATAATATAGTTGTACTATATCTTTTATTAAGAATCTCTGAAATATCTAAAAATAAATTCTTTCCTTCTAGTGTGTAATAATATCCATGGATTTTTAACAATAAAGCCATTCTTCATAATTTAAAATCTATAGATTTACGACTATAAAATTGATATTCATCTAATATAGGTAAAAGGTAGTAATATAAAGCATCAACATTAGCAACTACTAAAGACACTACATTTGTTCTAATATTAGTAGTACTTGTAACATTTATAGGCGATACCTTATTATTTTTAGTATGAAAATACATGGTATTTTGGGATAAATTTATTAAATAGTTAGTTATTGCATTTAAACATTGCTGGCTCGAATTTTTTTGAGCCACTTGAAAATACAACGAAGATCCTGTTTTAATACCAAAAGTACCTTCACCTTCAATAAATCCTATAAATCAGTTAGGGTCTATTATAATTTGAGATTTTGTTGTATCATATGTAAATATTTCTCTTTTCGAATTCATATTATCTTTTAAGTATAATACTTTTTCTATATCAGATTTTGATAATTTTTTATTTTTCATTTTAATTAACCTAGCTTCATTAAAAGATTGAAAATCTAATTTTTTACTAGTATGTAAAGTATAATTATTGAAAATATGACATATTGTTTCTATACCTAGCATATCTTCTACAATAAAAAAACAACTATTTTTATTCGGTTCTTCTATTATTCTACCTATATTTAAATTTGATTGAATAATTTGAAGAACTTCTAAATCATCGATATGTAAATTAATTTTAAATCTTAATTTTATATAATAACGGTCTATACATATTAAAAAATTACCTTCGGCATCTGTAAAACCACTAAATCAATATAAAAATTCTTGATTCATATCTACTTTAGAAATATTGTCGTCTAGTGTACACTGCACAGCTTTACTTGAAAATGACATTTTATTTTTAATACCCGATACTAAAATAAATAACGATAAAATTATACCTAAATTAAAGGATAGATAGATAATCATTCCATTTTACTTCACAGTAAAAATTGGACTATATCTTCAACTTTTTAAGATGTCAAGCGTGTAGTCTCTGAAGATACTAAAAAAGTTTAGTTTACCTGCTGATTCTCTTATAAAAATAAGAATTTCCAGCAATTTAGCTTGATTTAAAGAACACATTATGCAATATGCTCTACAGAGTTGAAGGCTTCTGCTACACTTGGATTATAATGCCGAAAAGCATTATTATTTTTTTTATTTATTTAAACTAGATAACTCATTTATTAGAGTTTCTACTTTATTTTCTCTAAGATCTGACCTAGGATTTTTATGAAGAGTCTTAACAATTTGAATTCATATAGAATACTGTAAAGCTTTATTACCCTCTAAAGGATATTTATCAAAAAAAGGCACTAAATCTTTTAAAATTTGATCTCTAGGAACTAATCTAAATTTACTGATTCCTCTCGTTTCAGTATATACTTTACCCATTCCTAAAGTATTAACTATTAAACTTAAAACGTATAAACTATCACTTTTCTGACCTATTTCAAATGCAAGTGTGTAATCTTTAACTGTATTACCTGCAGCATTTTCTCGTTTTCTAGTAAAATACGTAAAAGAACCCGCTTCGCACACCTGTAGCAAACCCTGAGATTCATCAGGGGCTTAATTTATTCTTTAAATTTAAAGACTCTACAGAATATAACTCTAAATCCTCATTAGGAATTTTGTGCGTAGCGACTAAATATGCTAATTTTTCAAGTAAAGATTCAGATAAAGGATTATTTAGTTTATTTATTAAAGATAATAGCTTTAAAAACCCTTCTACATTAGTATGTAATTTATTATTCATATATTCTAATATTTTACAAAAACTTGCAAAACTTAGAACTTTTGTGGTTTGTAACGGATATCTTTCAAGGCGCAAGCTCGTAATATAATAGTTTTAAGATCTTGTCTTGATCTTACTCTATAACGTGCAAATTTAGAGCGAAGCACCCTACAGTTGAAACTGAACCTACACCAAAAAAGAATTGAATTTTTTTTAATAACTCTAGATCTTTTTTGTGTAAAGTAATAATAAAACAAGGTTCAACAGTTCAACCTATAGCTGCTGTTTTAGATTTAAATACAGACATAGAGAAAGATGATTCGGCGTCAGCAAACCCTGTAACGAATCAGGGATTTAATTTTTTACTAAAGAGCTCAATGGAGTTTTCAGAGTATATACTTCTATTATTAGATTTTAAATTTAAATTAGAAATTCTACTATTAATTCACCTGCTATAAGTCACGAAATACATAGGAATTAATAAAGTAAATATATAAAAAATAATATGCCAATATTCCTTATTCTCTCGAAAAGGCTGGACTATATCATCATGTCTAATTTATTAATAATTGAAATGTCTTACCTTTAGTCTCTGAAGATTCAACTTATGTTGCTTCCCTGCTAATTGTCCATTTATATCTTATTATATATGGGTATTCTAGCAATTTGTAAGATTTTATAGCTACACATGTTAATCCATAGCTAATGTTATACCTGTTATTATTTGTATTCCTAAACATAATCCTAATAATGAACCGAAGTTTCATAAGTAGCTAATATTACTAGGTTGTGAATGGTCTATTAAATATGCGTTAAGCAATTTTAAAAAAGGATGACTTTTTAATGTTCTCATAGTTTTATTTATAAATTAAATTAAAATTTTTATACGTATATAAAATATACTCTGTTTAAAGTATATTTACTTAATTTCATAAGTTATATATGTATTTTATCTTATTATATATTATAAAGCAATATAAATATATATTTATACTTTTAAATATATATACTGCATAATATGCAAAAAATTATTATTTTAGATTAACTATATAACGTAATAAATGTTGATATAGTTTGTTTTTTTTTAGTGTTTTTACTTCTTAGTCTTTTACTCATTTTCTTT